>LLCB01000427.1:0-38577 GCA_001414345.1 Hymenoscyphus infarciens
AAGAAGTCTATAACTAAGTATCTAGTACTTACCTAAGTATAAAAAAGATATACTAGTTATTAGTATAATACTACTACTAGGCTAGAATGTTTTTAGACTATAAGAGGTATATAGAGAATTATTAAGCTTATAAATACTCTTATTCTTAATAAACTAAGTAATAAGGCTTTCTTTACCCTCTACCTATACCTAACTATCTTATATAACATTTATATATAAACTTTAAATTATTCTTAAAGAATAAATATAGATTTAATACTATACTAGTATTTATTAACTAACTTAGAAAGGATTTAGTATTAATACCCTACTACTTAACTATAGACGTTAAAGGCTTAGCTAAACTCTTTATTTAATAGATTTACTATTTTAGTTACTACTTTAAATTAATTACGTCTAATTAAGAACCTTAATTTATATTATTATTTTAGACTAAATTTTATTAAATAATTAGTATTAAGCTTAAGCTTAGTACTACCTACTATAAATAAATAGATAGATAGATAGAGATAATAAACCGATATATTAATTAGAGACTAAGGCCTTTTATAACCTACTATTAAGATAACTAGAGTAAATTAATCTCTTTAATAGATAGAGTATAAATAATACTTCTATACTTATCTATTAGTATAACCTTTTATTAGCTTAAGTTTAGACTAGACCTAAAGACTTTATAAAACTAGAATATACTAAAGACGTCTATTCTTTAGAAACGTCTTAACTATAATAAGGTAGTAAAAGTAGCTTAATATATATACTCTACTTAGGGAATAGCTAAAGATAATATAAGTAAGGCTTAGAAAAGGATAGAGGATAGTACGAATTAATATTAAAGAGCTATTAACTAGGATATTAGAGATAAAGTCTACTTATCTACTAAGAATCTTAAGATAAATTATCTTAGCTAAAAGCTTACTAAATAGTAAATAGAACCTTTTAAAATACTAGATTATATAAGACACTCTTATAAGCTAAAACTTCTAGAAGGATTATTAATTTATAATGTTTTTACCTCTAATATACTTTTAAAAGACTTAAACACTCTCTTACTAGGATAAGAGGCTTTAAAGCCTCTACTAGATATTATTAAAGGTATATAAGAATAAGAAGTATAAGAAATACTTAGTAGTAGACTTTTTAGAAGATAGCTATAGTATTAAGTAAAATAGATTAGATATAATTTAGATCCTACTTAGTATCTTATAGATAATTTTTAAGGTTTACTATATTATTTAAAAGACTTTTATACTAAATATCTAAAAGAGCTAGAACTACTCTAATACCTCTCTAAATAGCTTAATATATAGGAATTAGATAAGAATTAGGTAAAAGAGTTAATTTATAAAACTCTATTAATACTCTCTAATTCTAGTTACTTTTAATAAGGAACTTATAATAAAAACCTAAGATAAAACACTAACTAGTAAGAATATTTAAAGTTAATAAAGTAAAGAACTAAGACTAAGTTACTATTAAAATAGGGCCTACTAACCCTCTCTAAGCTATAGCCTCTCCTTTCTCTAACTTATCATCCTTCTCTCTACTCTCTTAAGTATAGAGAGCCTAAATCGGCTCTTCCTCTACTACCTCTTTCTTATAAGAACACTTCTTACCTTAGTAACCTCTTATAACTAGCTTTAAGAGGGACGCCTATAAACTCTTTAGATAGGCCTTAAAAAGGACCTAAACCTAGGTTTAGATAAAGGTCTTACTCTCTATAGTATAGCGTAAGAACTATTAAATATTAGTAACTAAAACCTCTTTAATAAGTAAGAGGTACTTATAATAACCTTAGTATAAAGTGCTTAAGTCTCTTCTAAGAGAGTAAACTATACCTCTAAACTATTCTTTAGTACCTCTATACTAGTAATAACTAATACCTTATCTAAGGCCTTAGTAGCCTTCTTAACCTCTCCCTTCTCCTCCTTACCTTAAAGCTTACTAAACTCCTTCTTAATAAACTATAGTAACTACCTAAGTTAGAACAGATTTAGTATATATTTAGGATTAAACTTACTAGAATATATATAGTATTCTACTCTATATAGTACCTATACTTCTTTAACTTTAGCTTCTTAAAAGCGTATATATAATCTCTATTCTAAGATTTTATCTAAAGATACTAAACATAGTAGACTTAGTAGGTAGCTAGAAGTATACTAAGAGGACATAGAAGAGGTATTTTACTATATTAGATTAGCTCTAAATAAGGTCTAATTAAGAAGAGAAGAACTTACTTTTATATATATATATAATATATATATATATTCTAGGAGATAAGTTAGTATATAAGAATATACCTAATTAGAAGGTATTCTTACTATTTATATTATTTAAATAAAAAGAAAAGAAGAAGAGAAGTTAGAATTAGAGAAAAATCGCCTACTAATATACTACTTATAATAATAGCTATTACTTTATAATTATTATTTATTACTTAATAATTACTATTATAATATATAATAATAGTAAGAATATAACAACTCTATAGTAGTATACTACTTTCTACCTACTAGCTAATTATTAGCTTCTCTTCTATTTATATCCTATTATTATATAGTATATAGTAGTAAATAAAGAGCGATTAGCTCTTAAATAATAATACTACTAGCTACTAACCCTACTCTAATCACTAGATATTATAATAGTAAGACTTTTATATTCTTTATAATAAAAAGATAAATAATACTCTAATTAACCTAATACTATGCCGATTACTAACCGAAGACTCGGGATAAGTCTTTTTAAAGGAGAGGGGATATAATAGTATACTATCCTAGATTATTATATAATAGCTAGATTATTATATAATAGTACTATTCTAAATTATCGGTATTCGTAAAACTGCTAATACCTCTAAGTAGTACTAATACCTCTAATACCTCTAGAGCTGAGATTACAAATAACTAATACTTATATAAGCAAAGTACTAAAGGTATTAATATCTAACATTTATATATAGAAGGGATTAAGGTTTAGATATTATATATTTAGCTTTCTAAAAGATTAAAGGTTATATATTTAGCTTTTTAGCTCTTATTATTTAGTATTAGCTATATTAGACAGGGCTTAGTTATTATTATTATTAGAACTTAGAAGCTTTTAACCTTCTTATATATAGACGTTTATATTTAGTATAGTAGAGAGACAGTTATTATTTTCTTCTATATTAGTACCTAGTATCTATATACGTTATTCTACTATACGCACTTCTATATACCTCTACTATAGTTATATATATTTCGTGCCGTTATAATTACTAGCTATCTAAGTAGTCTCTAATTACCTAGCTATTTAAAGATAGTGTTATAATAGTCTAAATCTAAGCTAAATCAATTTTAAAATAAAAAGTAATAATAAGCTTAAAAGAGATATTATTAAGGCTATTACTAGTAAAGAAGAGTTTTCTCTTATTATATAATAGTATAGAATATATATAACTATAAAAGAGATATATAGAAGTACGTTTAGTAGATTAATATATATAGATACTAAGCTCTAATATAGAAGAAAAGAGAAAACTATCTCTCTTCTATATTAAGTATAAATATCTAAATATAAGAGATTAGAGACTACTAAGTCTTAATAATAATAATAACCGAGCTCTTTCTAATATAGCTAATACTAAATAAAAGGCTTTAAAGCTAAATATATAATATCTAAACCTTAATCCTTTTAGTATCTTCTATTATATAAGTATTAGGTTAATTATAATCTTAGCCTCGAGGTATTAGAGATATAAGTAGTTCTACGAATACTAGTAATTCAGAATAGCGTATAATTATAGAGAGAGAAATAAAAGCTCTTTATAAGTCTTCTACTTCTCTACTACTACTACTACTACTACTACTACTATAATTACTTAATATAATTATAAAGTACTATAATCTCTTTCTAGACTATTTAATAGTTATCTAGATATATTTTAGAGATTTTAGAGTTACTTTATTAATTCTAAAAAGCTTTTTCTTTAATTTTATTACTAAGATATAAGATAAGCTAAAAGAAGATAAAGAGAAAGTAATTTAAAAGTATAGAGAAAAATATATAAATATTAAGCTTTAAAGAATATAAAAGATAATAGAAAGAAGAAGAAAAACTTAAAGAGAATACTAAAAATAAGAATTATAAGAAATAAAAAGATTTTAAAAAAATAGAAATAGTTTCTAGAATAGAAGATTATAATAATTAAAGATTTATAATCTAAAAAGACTATACTAGTTATTTTTATAGTTATTCTTAAACTCTATATAATATAGTATAATATAATTCTAATCCTATATTTCTAGCTCTAATCTAACTAACGTTTCTACTCTTTCCTCTATCTTTTTACTCTAATTATTACTATACCTTCTCTAGAATAGTATAAAGCTAATACTACTTCTTATACTAAAAAGTCTACTAAAAAAAAGCGTTAAAAGCTACTAAAAAAACGCTTAAAAAGAAGAGTACTAAAGTATACTAGCTTAAAAGTAAAACTCTATCTAGCTTTATAATCGATATATAACTTCTACGAAAAGATTATACTATTAGTCTAGAATCTAACGAAAGTAATAACTATTCAAGTAAATTACACTTAGAAAGAGTACGCTTATTATATATATATTAAATAAAGAACTAGTATAAATAGTATAAATAGTATAATATCTGTCTACTTAGAGTAGTAATTAGCTATATTAGAAAGAATTCTATAAAAGAGAAGTTATTAGAAATATAAGAGAGTAAAAGAGATTAAATAAAATAGTAATTAATATAAATACTACTTTCTTAATTATTAAAGATAGAAATACTATCTAATTAATTTATTTATTTCTAATAGAAATATAACTCTTATATTATTTATTTATTTTATATACTTCTAGTACGTTTTTTTAGTATATTCGTTATTTATTTAATATAAGTAAAATAGTAGTATTTATATCTGAAATAGTAGTCTTTCTATTAGTTACTATTTACTCTTTTTAGATAAATCTCTACTTAAAAATAGTGAATAGTAACTAAGTATATATAAACCTTCTCTAAGTAAAGACATTCCTAAAAATAATACTAAAATAAGCTTATTAATACTCTTAAAGCATATATATACTAATATAAATACTACTTCTTTTAAATATAAATACTACTATTTTACTTATATTAAATAAATAACAAATATACTAAAAAACGTACTAGAAGTATATAAAATAAATAAAGAGTCTAAGACTAGTATTTCTATTAGAAATAAATTAATTATATAGTATTTCTATCTTTAATAATTAAAAAAAGTAGTATTTATATTAATTACTATAAATAAAGTAATAGAAAGAGATATATATATCTCTTCTACTACTATATAGTATAAGTCTAACTAGCTTTACTTTCCTTTAAATTTTCTCTTCTTTTAATATCTTAAACCTTCTAATCCTTCTAAACCCGCTTCGTAATATCGTAATATCGTAGTTTAGTTCAAAGCTTCTTCTCATCTACTCTCCTTTTAATCTAAAGAAGAGTAATTTAAAACTAGACTAACTACAAAACACGTCTATCTATACGTAGAGTATACGAATAACTAAAGAGATAGTCTTTTTTCTTTCGTTATTTCTATTTAATAATTCTTTTTTTTCTCTCTAATTTCTTTTTATTTCTTTTTAAATATATATCTCTCTAATCTTTAGTAAAACCCTTTTTTGTAAAATATTTTTTACTAAAGAGTATATATATTACTAGAAGTAACGTATTATACTCTCTTATCTAAAAGACACGTGTCTTATAAGTACGAGTAGAGTTAAATACTTACTTATATCTACACTTATCTCATTAGTTATTCTAATAGTCTACGTATCGACGCGTTCAGTAGTTCGGTTTAAAACTACTCTTATTTAGCGTAGTTTTAGACTAAAGCCTAGGTAGCTTCGAACGACGATACTACTAAGCTAGTTTAAGAGTGCTAAGATATGAAAATCTAAATTAAAGCTCTTTATACTTACTCTATCTATATAGTAGAGACACGCCTCTTTCTACCTCTTTCTTTAATCTCTCTTACTCTTTTAAATAACTTCTATCTTATGGAATTCTTTCTAGTTAAGAAACACGTTTATAGAGCGGACTTGAGAGGCTTTTTTAAGAACTTTTTTAGTAGCTTTTAAGGCTCTTTTAGTAGACTTTTTTATGCTAGGAGTAGAATTAGCCTTACGCTATTCTAGAGGAGGTATATTAATTAAAAAGAAGTATAAAAGTAGCGGTGGAAGTAGTAGAAGTAGTAGAAGTAGTAGTAGGAGTAGGTAGGCTTATATTATAGGCTAACTTATACTTAAATAATCCTTTTTTTAATAGAGCTTTTTAAATATAAGATTATAGGTAAATTATTATTAAATTTCTACATTGTTATATACTTTAGTAGAGTTTAAAGAATAAAATAATAATATAAATATTTAGTCGCGTTAGAGCTAGAAATATAAGGTTAGAACCGCGTTCTACTAAATCACGTGGGGTGTAAGAATAACTGAAGAGATATCTATACTTATACTTTAAAAAATACCTATATCTATACCTATATCTATAAACACAAACCCTCTCTCTTAAACACAACCTCTCTCCTCTCTCTCTCTCTCAAAAAAAAAAAGAAAAGCACAAAAAATCCTCAAAAAACACAAAGCCTCAAAAAACTCATCAAGAAGAAAACAAAAAGGATATTAAATATTAAAAAGGAAGTTCGCGAAACTTCCCACAAACTAGGTAGCTAGCTAGCTAGACTACATACGTACGAACGTACGTATCTATCCACTGATCCAGATCCACTATACACCAAGTACTCTCCCCCACTCCCAAATCCAGGTTAAATCAAATCAACATTACAATCCTCCATTCTCCCTCGCATCCACTCTCTCTCACATCTACAACCACTTCTCCACCCCTCCACCTCTCCATCTCTCCATCACCTCCCCCGCCAGTCAGTCCAGAAAAAAAAAACCACAAAAAAAACCACAACTTCAAAAAAAGATAAATGGGGTATAAACAAATATTCCAAAAGGATAAAGATAAAAGACATAAAAATAAATAGGTATCCGCTCCCCCTGACCCACCCACCAGCTAGCCCCAAAAATAGAGATGAATAAAAAATGAACAAATCGACAAATGGAAAATGATAAATGAAAAAACCCCAACACCATGAAACCAATCATAGAAGATCCCCCAACTCCCCAAGTATGCTCCCAAGGTACCCCCCTCTTTTTTATGAAGAACGCAAAAGCCTGCCCTGCCCTTGTGACCGCGCCTTAAAAATGCAACAAAGACGAAATAGTTGGCGGAAGAAAAAGCTGTGTGTTGTCGAGATCAATTTGGTTTTTTTGCTGGCAAAATTCCCTCCCAAAAATGAGATAACAGATCCCCGTGAAACCATAATCAGTCTGCCCTGTATCACCATGCAATCCATGCCTTCTGTCTGAAAAAAAAGAGCAGAGAAAGAAGAGAAAGATCCTGCCAAGAACAAACACACTCTTTGCACTCATTGCATTCAAATATTCCTATTTTCCACGACGTTCATCCCCGCCGCCCAAATACAATGAAACCCAGTTGATCGTGGTCAAATCAAATAAAGTGCAAAAGGAGAACAAGTCTAGCTAGTATCTGCAACCCGCCGATCGATGGTGCAACAGAAAGGAAAACCAAAAAAACAATCGACAATGTATATGCGCCCTCACCCACCCCACACTCCTTGAGAATGCAATACCGCTCATCTGAACGCCCTAGACTCCTATTCCGCATATGCAGGGCCCCCTGACACACATACAAAGACAAAACAAAACAAGAAGCAAGAGAGGGATATCTAAAACAGGAAGGTATTGATCGCGGGAAGGAAACAGGGAACAAGGAACGGAGAATTGATTAAGCCGAGGGTATAAGTGCATGTCAAAGGAACATGGAAAATGGTGGGTCGAGTACGGAATGGTGGTGACAGGGGTTGGTGGAGGAAGAGGGTGTCGAGCTTTCCTCTAGGTACGTACACCTGCCCTTTGTAAGTATTGTGCGAGAAAGTTTGGGACAATTAGGAATATTGTTCGAGAAGGTTTAGAAGAATGAGAAGGACGATTTCATGATTATCCTAAAACTTTCGAACAATATCCGTGTTTGTTCCATAATATTTGAAGCAACGGGGGGGAACTTACTCATGATGTCGGCGAGCCCACTAGCCAGGCGGCCAAACAGACGAGTACATCCAGAACAGGGAAGGAGTTGCAAGGTTGCTAAAATTCGACCAGTCAACTCAAGTTAGATGGAGGTTGTACGTCTGATAACGTCTGGTGTTGGGCGTATTGCAGCCTTGATGTGCTCCAAAGATGGTGGTGTAGAGAGAGGAGGGGTGTATAGGCTTCGCGTATGAGGGGATACGAGAAAAACCAGGATCGGGAGCGCGGGGTGGCCTGTGTGGCGCATGACCAATGATTCGTGCAGCACACCCTCAAACACCCCCCCCAGATCTCGGTTTTGACCAATCAACCATTGGCATTCAGATATCATCGCGAGAGCGGCATCTGGTGACTCTGGTGTTGCTGTTGTGATAGACTTCTCGCAAGCCGGCTCTCTCCCCCGGCCGCGGTATCCGCAACGTTGCGATTGTAATTCATCGATTGGTGAGGGGTGCTACCGGTACTGGCGGGGTTGTTTTCAAGATACGACATATCCCATGAACCTCGACTGCTTTGCGGTGGGCCTAGTTGCGGGTACTGCTGCGAGGTTTGCATGTGATGCGGCGGTCCCCCTTGCCAGTGATGAGAAGACTCGTGGGGGTGGTTGGGCAGGGAAACGCGCAGATCAGGAGGACCACCCGTCAAGGACATCGTCTTTTGGCTGAGAGGCGAGACCACACGCGCGGGGATATTCGCCGCATAGGCCGTTGATGTTGTTGACCCTGAAATCGATCGCGGCGAGAGAGCCCCGTGATGATCTCCAACATAGGAGATGCCGGCAGATGATCCTTCAGGAGCATAACCGGTGGAGCTAGCAGGAGTTAGGATGGAAGCCGGGCTGGCAGACTGTCTTTCGATTAGCTTCCGAGCGCACCTGCTTTATTGCGAGACTTCTAGGACAATTAGGAAATCTTGAGCGAGAAGATTTAGAAGGACGAGAAACTCTTGACTCTCCATTCTTCTCAACGTTCTCGCACAACATTCACGAAAACCCCGAGGCCAATGGAGGGATGATGGGATGACTCACATATTTGCCGACAATCTTCTTCAGAGCCGATGCCAGATCTTTCCAGTGAAACACCTTGACGTCTTTCTCAATGTTGCGAGGCTTGGGAGTTGGGAATCCCATGATAACCTTGAAGAAATCTTCACTCTCGGCCTTCCCCTTCGATACCGTCAGGGGGCGGAATCCTTCTAGATTCCTTCTAATCCGATTCTTCTCCTCGACCGTAAATCGTTCCGAGATCAACTGCTCCAGAAGATAGATGGTATCGACGCTGGTAACAAAGCACTCTTCTCGCTTTTCCCAGTAGATGCAACTGATACAGATGCTGGATGGTGGTCGCTCCTCAGGGGTCACGGCTTGAAACGTGGTGGTGATTGTGCTACCGGATTGTGACCTTCGAAATACCACCAGTCTTCTCTTTGCCCCCCATTCTTCTTCTGACCAGTTTTGTGCCATGCCAGAGAGATCACCGTTGATATCAAGCTTCGCCTTGTTCGGGTAAATTCCGTACGTGTTGAAGTGTTGACCAGGATGTGCTCCATGAGGTGTGGTTGCGGGACTGGGGGTCTGCTGCAGTGTTGATGTTCTAATCAAGGGTGGATTTGCCGATGAAGCTGGTGATGGAAGCGCTGACAAGGATGGGCGATTCATACCTCCGTGACTTCTTCCCATGGAGGGTCCCCCAGGCAAGTATGCAGGACTATTCCAAGTTCCGACTTGTGGTGAGTGTGCTTTGTTAGCTGGGGGTGAGGCATTTGCAGAATTTGGATAACCATATCCGAACTGTCTCGACGATTGTTGCGAGTGGAAACCAGGTATAGGCCTCTGGTAATGTGGGACGAGATTACTGTACGCGTGGCTTGTCGGTAAATATGGCGAGTATGACGAACTGCCATCACCAGTCTGATAGCCATAGTTTCCATATTCTTCCTTTGGTCGCAAGAGTTGCGATGCGGACCTCTTCACTGGGCTCTTGAGATCTGGGGAGTCGGCCGACACCTTCCTTTTCCTTGACAACTCCTGTCCCTCATTTCCTCCTTGTGCAGAGCTGGTATAGGTAAACGTTCCTACATCTTTTTGTGCCATTACATCCCCATCCCCGCTCTCCATGGACATAACGATGGGCACCTGTGAGGAAGCAAATTTGGTGTCCGCAAAATTTGGGACCTCGGCCGAAACTGTGTATTGACACACCCCACCTTGTTGGCTAGTCTTGGAAATCGATGCCTGACATTTGTGCTGGCCAAACGTGAGGAAAAAGATTGGTGAACTGCTAGTCAATAACTCGTAGAGAGAAGTGATGTTGACGTAGATGGTTGCATCTCCCGAGCCCCGAGAAGGCGAATAGGATGTGACTTGAAGATTTGGCGTAGAACCGACGTTCAGATAAGGTACTGATTGGTCCTCAAAAGTCGCCCGACCATGGGGAGATGGAAATGTCATTGGCGTCAATTGCGTGTGGCTGGGAAATCCGGGCGTAGATGCTGGAGATGGACCAGGCTGAGATGCGTAGGACGGCGCAGGCACAAATGGAAACGACGAGCCTTCCGAATAAGTTCGCGCCGCATCATAACCTATAATTGACATTAAAACCCGAATTCTGCGTTGCCCCCCCCGTTGTTTCCACAAACAAATAACTTACCATGAAGTTGAGGAGGCTTCCCGTAGGCAGACATAGGGAGACGATCCTTCGGGGAGTGCACCCTAGCCACAAGGGCTCCCTCGTACCCCTCTTCGTGAAATGCTGCACTCTCGGGCGAAGGATATGACTCGTCTACAATGATGGGTGTATGAGACGAGAAGTGTTCAGGCTGCAGCAAGTGAGTCAGTAAAGGACGCGCGGGGAATTGTAGGCAACAATCCATTCCAGAGACGAGAGGCAACTTACCCCAAGCGAACTGTAAGTTGAGTATGCCAGTTTGGCGGTTGTAATTAGACCAGAGGGATTCAAATAACGAGCGACGATCACCAAGCAGATCGTGAGGATGCGAGACAATCGTAGACTTCCAGTGGATGGCAAACTTCTCGAATGCTTCTATCTCGCAAAGTCCCGAATGAGAGCGTCGGAATTGTCGTGTCGGGCGGGATCGTTTTGCGTGAGACCTCGACGAGAGAAGAAGGTAGCTGCGAGACGGTATGGCGAGTTCCTCCGGTCGATGTTTTATTAAAGTTTGAATCGTTTCTGGCGCTAATGATGGGTGCCGGAGGTTAAAGACGAGCGTTTGGATTGAATGCTTCAGTTGCTGGAGTTCTGTTGGACGTCTGGTTGCCGGATATACTAACTCAGGACCAAAGAGCCGTGAACAGGCAAGGGTCGAGTCTCGGGAGTCTGAAACTGGAGAATAAAGTCCTCCAAGTGTTGGGACTAAGTGAGTGGGACAGGTCAGCCAGCTGGTCGACGGCACGAGAATGATAAAGAAGGAACTGGGTCGATGATGGTCCAAGTGGGATTGGAAAAAGGTACTCACCGGAGCAGACAAAGAATTGAAGCTGTTGACGTTCGACTTGAGTTGGCCGGGTCCCAGAGGTTATGCAGCCACCCGATTATGCGAACTGGAAGAGAACTGTCAGTCAACCAATGTCCTATGTCGTCACGGTCATGCTTGCAAGTGCCGGTGACTTTTCAAACGAGATGCTGGAGGTGTAGAGAAGGTGGTGTAAACAGGCAAGCATATGTACACATGCTCATGAAGTTGAAGTTGGAGACGAGGCGTGGGTTGCCTCTGGCGCGAGATGTTGTGCACAGATGACTTGGTGCAGGGATGCAAGGGGGGGTTGAAGAATTGGGTGAGGGTGGAAGGAGGAGCCAAGGGGAGCCAAAGGGAGCTAGCAAGAGCACACTTACAGTTAGAGGGGTGTAGGGGAGTGGGGTCCATGCAGCCCAGTGCAGCTCTTTTTCTCTTTTCTCTAGTGGAGCTGCGCAAACGCTTGAATCGTCCAGAGCTGGAGCCAAGTCCTGGCAGGACTCTCTCTCCACTCCACGAGGCGCGTTTTTGGGTTGATGGCTGGAGATCTGAGGACTGAATCTGGTCACCCCAAGCGAATTGTGGAGATCGAGTTGAGGCTACGGTACGGTAGCGGTAGCGGTACGGAAGTGTCGATAGAGAGAAAGGAGCTGGCTGGCGCGTCTGTAGCCACTACGCTGCTCTCACGTTGTGTGTAATTGTAAACGCTTTCCGATGTCTAGGTGATTGGACTAGGTGTATCTGTCGGTACCGTCTCCACGTCTCGTTAGGTCTTGGAACTCCACGATACACAGGAACCTCCGAAAATATGATGCCTGGTGAAATCTAGCGGGAATCTGGTGAAATCGCCGCAAGTGGGCGTGTCTAAGAGTTCGGAGAAGATGGCACGGCCAGTGATGGAATTCCGAAGCGGAAAAAACACGGTCGATCCGATATGAGGGGGCCAAACGTTTTCGAAAGAATGGTATTCCACTCCACCTCCTCTCACATTCGAATGTTCTCGTCTCTACCCAGTCGAGTTCCAGTGCCAGTGCCAGTGCCAGTGCCACACCCAATTGTAGTTGCAGTTCCAGTTCCAGTTCCAGTTCCAGTTCCAATTTCAAACCGGTGGCGCCAATATATCCCTTTATTGCGTGCGGTGAGAGGTGCAGATTTCGAAGGAAGGGGGGGGGGGAAAAAGGGCGTCGCGGATCTCTGGCAAAGAAACGATATCAGACGAGTGGAGTGGAGTAGGGAGCAAGGCAATGGAAGGCCGCAAGGAGAAGTGTCGATCTAGTCGATCACACCAATTAGTTGTATGTAGGGTAGGGTAGGGTAGGGTGTCCCTGCGAGGGCCGAGTCCGATGAGATGAGATTGGCCGGAGCAGAAGGAGGGAAAGCTGAGAAAGAAAGAAGCTCGCTCTTCTCTTCCCTTCCAGAAAATGACGATGGGCAGGAAGAATGGAGGAGGGCGGATTCTAGCGTTGCCTTGGGTAGGTTAGTTGTTGATAGACGGAAGTGCTCAGTTCCAGAGAGGGACGAGATTGATCTGATCAAGGACCGGCTAGGTTAGTCCCGGGAAGGTCGACCTTTTCTATCAAGACTTCGTAGTCGCTGCAAGGTATCGAGGCCATCAACAGATTGGGTAGTGAGTTTGCTGCAGCAGCAAAAGAAGCATCGTGGTGGTGTAGGTTGGGTTGTCCCGCGTCTCCCTTTTCTTTAGTCGGCCTAGTTAGTGGCGCTCGAGCTTGGGAAGGAGCCTTCGGGGACTTGAATGGCACCTGCCGGTTGGTGCTAGGTAGTCGGGTGTTGTTGACAGTGACAGCGAGTAGTCTTGGGACCGGCGTCGAACTCTACTCGCGTGTACACTACTGCTGCTGCTGCGGCTGCTACAATTCCTAGCTCGTTCAGGTGCTTGGTGGTGATAATGATAGTAGGGGTGAGAGTGAGGGGATTTGCTGAAAAGGGTGTCTAGATCTATCGGCTCAGAGGAAATGGGCAATGGAAAGCTAGGTAAGAAATAGAAGCCTCCTACGCCACGTCTTGCTTTGACAGACGGCTAACTCGGGGGGGGGGGGGGGGGGGGGGGGGGATGAGGCGAGGGCGAAGCAAAGCACTACCGTCGACAAATCTGATATCAGCACGCTGAACACACAATCGACAACCCAGATTCCGGTATGGAAAGGTAAAGGTCACGAAGAGGTCACGCGCGAGAAGGAAAGTTAGGTAAGGCCATAGCCGCACGTCAAGTAATTTACCTGGCAAAGCAGATGGAGCAATCCCGTTCCCGACATCATTTTTCACTCGCGAAACCAAAAGAGAGAACCAGGTTTGGGGAACCCTCCATACGGAACCGGGGTCGAAGAAGCTCTGTAACTGTAACCTCACGCACCACCTAATCCGCCGCCGTGCCAGCCCCTGGCTGTTGTGTTGGGCAACGAGCAACGAGCAATGAGCAAGGCCGCTGGGATGTTAGAGGTCGTGTTCCCCGAGGCGGTGTCGAGGTCGAGGTCGAGGTCGAGGTCGAGTTCAAGCCTCCATGCCGTAGCGTATGCGTATGCGTATAGGCAATGTTCTCATGATGATGGCGGGTGTCGCGGGAGCGTGTTGGCGGAAGCGGAAAGTCTCTGGTGGCAGTGGTGGATGAGATGTCGTCGAAAATGTCTTTTTC
This sequence comes from Hymenoscyphus infarciens, assembly GCA_001414345.1. NCBI lineage: Eukaryota > Fungi > Ascomycota > Leotiomycetes > Helotiales > Helotiaceae > Hymenoscyphus > Hymenoscyphus infarciens. Next base: position 14,290 of record LLCB01000427.1, read on the forward strand.
TCCCACCGCTGTTCATCTGGGATGCTCCTGCGGGCGCTTTCCAAACAGGCCAGGCATCGCCAATGGACGTACGTGACCCATACAGGGTCCTTGGGGGTGGTTTGAACAGGGTACGGGGTACAGGAATACGGTACGGCACTAGGGATTGACCAAAATAACTTGGACTCGCCCGAATGGCTCTCCTCTCTCTCCTCCTCCCGGTCTCTCTCCCTCCCGCCTGGACCGCAGTCTGCAGACTGACCACCTCCAAGCTAAATTCTGTGAGGGAGGGGAGAGGAGGGGAGGGGAAACCTAAGCTTGACCAAGATGCTTTGGCAGCTAATCTCCAACCCTCGGGCATCTGCTCAACTCCTGCGAACATCCTGTGCAGCATCTGAATCATCCCATCATGGTCGGGTCGGGTCTTCTCTCCTCCAGGGACGGACGGACGAACGATCCCGAGAGCCTGGGACTATACGCTAAAGGGGTATATGCATATCTCATATCTCTTGTATAGGTAGTTGTCAGCCTGTAAGGTGGTAAGGTGACGGAGTGGAGGCCCGTATGTACGAGTACCTCCGTACCTATAGCGACCGCCTCTTAAGGCGCAGGCCAATAGCACGGCGGTTGTGCATTGCATTCTGCACCTGCACGCACGGCAATCCGATGCTCTCGTCGATTGGAATCAACGCCCGCCTCTTTCAGACTTTGGAAACACTCCGAAATCCTCCTAGATACTTCACGGTCGTACTTGCTACCTGCTACCTGCCGACCTAGCCCGTGGTGCGAATAATTCATGTAAATTATTCTAAAGACTTGGAACAATTACTAGAATTGCCTCAAAAAGTTAGAACAATTTAGGACCATTGATTACCCCAGGTGCTTAGGAGCAATCAGAAGCAGAATAAATGAGGGAAGGTTTTGGCGTTGCCGGTGAGTGGCCGTCGGTAGGGAATGAATCGACCCTCGCCCGGCAATTGAGCAATGTAATTCAGGCCAAGCTTTCTCATCTCAACCCCGTCCTCCCTCGAATTGTTTCCCGAATACTTTCCGCGCTTCCGAAGGTCATGTACCACCATCAAACGGTTCGTGGATTTAGTATAGTGTACTATCCCCCCCCCTTAAGTATTTGTAAAGTGGGTCGATTTACAAGGGGGGAAAGGCCATGGCGGAGGCAGTGCAAAGTCAAAGCGTAAGCCAATAGGAGCCTTTGTTTATCCTCCCTTTCAACCTCACTTTACTTACTTTTTTGAAGCAATTCACAGATCAAAATGGACATTTCAGAGCTTATTACGTCTCCTCGTACCTTAATCTAATAGAGCATATATGGGCTTAGATGCGTCGATATATCTAAGAACATTACTTTAAAGCCTATTATAATGCTGATTCAGTTACTTTGGATCGGCTAAAAGAGAGTATTCTTGAAGCTTAGAATGCTATACCAGAGGACTTTATAGCAAAGCTCTTTAACTCTTGGTGGGAGCGATGTCAGGCTGTTATTGATACTAGAGGAGGACCTACTAGATACTGAACAATGAAGCATTTGATATTAGCCTAAAAATAGAGTGATTCTTATTGGTTCTGAGACCCCTGACAGCACTGCCTCCCCCAGTCTCCACTCGACCCACTTTACAAATACTTAAGGGGGGGGGATAGTAGTATAGTATAGTATAGTAGGTACCGGCTGTCAGACCCCAAGGAAAGTTCCTTCCAACGACAACGTCAAGTATGAATGGTTACTACCAAAAAAACCACACCGACTGAAGTCTCCTCAAACCCTCCGTCCCGTGCGACCGCTTACCCACAGGCTACAACATCGTGGCCTGTCCTGTGGAGAGAGATCACGCCCTCCCAATCCAGCTGGGAAGTTCGCTGGAAGTTCGCTGGAACTCGACTCTCCAATCGCGGGACCATCACGGCTCTGCCCGATCGCTCGCCATCCATCTGTGCCAATCTGCAGCAAACCCCCCAAAGAGGAATGCAAATTGATTCGAGGCGAACGACTTCGGGAATTTCCAATACGGAACCAAATTTGAAGAAACTTCTCCCCAGGCCCCGCCCGCGATGTCGCGTTTCAAGAATCAAAGCTCCAATAAGAAATCCATCGGGCATCGCAGCAGCATATCATGTTGAATTGCGATCGACTAGATCAGCCAAAACGTCCCAAAGCGGTCGACAGCTGGCCTTGCTGCCAATATTGGCCATCTTTTCCACGCCTTTTTTTTTTTTGATAGCGCCAATCATGGATTCATCACCGAAGACCTGCAGCCGCAGGGGAGGCAAGATCTGCGCTTGGATGGGCTCGCGGGTGTGTCAGGTCATCTCACATTCCCTGAACAGCCCAGGGCTCCTTGTTCTGTACTGTACGGTACGGTACACTACTCTACCCCCTCCAAGCCTGTACGCCACATGTTTCCCCCCCAGCAGCGACGGGAGCGCAGTTGGGGGAGTTCATGCGTCTCTCTTCCCCACGATACCTTTGCACAAGCTGTCTGTACTTTGTCCTTTCGTGCACCGTCCTTCGTCCTTCGTCCCTCGTCCTTCCCTCCCTCGTCCCACTGCACCACGAGCGAAGAACCGACACCAAGTATTCCAGAATCGTCGCCTTTGCTGCTGTGCGCAGTGCGCTGTGCGCTGCTGAGGGATGCAACATTCATCTTGCATTGCATGATCCCGCCTCGGAGTGTCACCGGAGCCAACGGGGAGGAAGGAAGTGCCACGACCTTTCCGCGGCGTCGTGGGCACCTCTTGTCATTGGAAGCACCTCACCCCTCTGGGCACCTTTTCGTCATGTGCTATGAATAGCCATCCCCAAAAGGCGAAGAGGGCCATGCACCTGCAAAGCTGAAGCCATTGGGCAACAAGGAACGAGAGAGAAAAGAGAGCTGCTCTGCAAGAGGCAAAGGCTGCGAACGGTCGGCCAATCTGGCGAGGGACAAGTGAAGGTGGCAGTAAATACGGCAGGTTCGTACCTACCTACATATGTAAGCCCGAGACGCCCCCGCGAAAACCCTCGTGGCTGTGACTGTGGCTGAGATGGGATGTGTTTGATTCCCCCGCCGCCGTATTGTATTTCCTTCGCCTCCTGAATTCCTGTCAGCTGAAATTCAATGCATGGATGCCCTGCGTGGTCGGTCCAAACAAAGTTGGAGACAGACGGGACTAGAACAGGAAACGTGAAAAAATAGCCATAGCGGCCTAAGACCTAAGGCTGCGATGAAGTATGAACCAAGTTGCAGATCATCATACGGAGGTAATGCAGGGACAACCCAGGTTTACGGACCTTCTCCTTCTCCCCTCGAAATCGAAATCGAAATCGAAAATGTGTTTCTTTCTCTTTCTCTGTTACTCGTTCCAGCTTACGTTTTTAACCTTCCCACCAAAATATCCAGTCAAAGAAAACCCAGGCTCAACTAACCTGGAACCTTTTCTCGGACGACGAAAGCGCTTCCTGCGCTAAGGGCTGGGCTAGGCTAGCTAAGCCTAGGCCTAGGCTTCGCCTTCGGCTTCGGATCCCCACTGCTTGACAGGTGTCATTGATTGAGCCTCCAGCGCCTCTTTTTTAACCTGGCCTGGCATGCGCCATCATATCATCTGAATAGTAGGTAAAAAAAAACAAAAACAAAAGAGAAACAAAAGAAAAACAAAAGGGAAAAAAAATTCGATCTGAACATGACTTCTCGACTCCCCGCGTGCTACCTCAACTGCAAGGTCCCCATTTCTCATCTATCATTCTCGAATCCGAGTCTTTGTCCATCATTCCGGAGATCAGTTGAGCATAACAGGTCTGTCCGTCCGTCTGTCCGTCCGTCCGTACCTATCATCGGGATCTGAGGTGGGCTCTCTCTCCTAGAAACCAGAAGAAGAGGATGAAAAGAAAAGCTTTAAAAAAAGAGCGGGCAAGTTGGTGAGGTGATACTTGCTTTTCCCTTTTCCTTCCTTCCTTCCCTCCTTCCTTCCCTCCACCGTTGTTAATATATAAATGAACAAATAACAGACAGACCGACATTCTTCGAAGCGCAACCAGAAACCACCACTACAGTGCCATTTTGGGGATCTAGCCAGGTGAGCCAGTCGACCGAAAAGCACGCCTAGAGCATGTGCTAGTATTTAAACTACATTCCTTGCTTGCTTGCTTGCACCACTCACCACCTTTCCTACCTATCATCTCTCGACAACGAACGAGTACTATACATATATATATATTTTTTCTTTCTCTTCCTTTCTTGAGAGGAAAAGCAGTACTTAGTAAGGAAGGTAGGTTATTTTAGGTATTTTAGGGAGTTGGAATGAGAATGGGAATGGGAATTAGAATAGGAATTCAAGGTATCTATCCATCCATCTATCTACTATCTACCTACTCTGTACATTCATTTCATTTTCTTTTTCTTTTGTTTTCTCTTATCTCTACCGTGATGCTGCGTTTTTAAAGTACGAGTTATCTAGATATTAAACGAACCCCCCCTTCCTCCCCTGGGTCTATTCTTTTTGGTAGGTAACTTGTATATCTATCTACCCGCTTACTTGCTTACTTGCTTACTTACTTGCTTACTTGCTTGCTTGCTTGTTTACTTGCTTGCTTGCTTACTTATAATTTTAGTATCATCTATCTAGTATCTCTCTCTCTCCTTTTTTCCTTTCCTTTTTTTCTTTCCTTTTTTTCTTTCCTTTTTTTCTTTCCTTTTTTTCCTCCTTTTTTCCCTTTTTCTTCTGTTTTTTCCTTTTCTTTTTTTCTCCTTTTTTTTTCTCTTCTTTTTTCTGTTTGTTCTTTCTTTCCTTTTTTTGGGTTTGTTTAATACTATCTATGTAAATAAGTTCGTATATATCTCTTTTTTCATGTTAGTTATACGACGGACCATGGCTCTGGAAAGGGAATGGGAAATTCCTACTAAGTGATTATGTGGGTTTGATTTTGTTTCTCTCTCTCTCTCTCTCCCTTGGGACTTGGAGGTTAGGGAAGGTTTGATGTTAGTTACTCTCTGGTACTTCTTTGGTACTTATTTGGTACTTATTTGGTACTTGTTTGTCTGTCTATTAGTTAGTTGCAAGAGTAGGTTTTGATTGGGGGGTAAATGTTTGTGTGGTTTACGAACAGCGATGTGGTCTACGGACAGCTATGTGGTCTACGAATAGCTATGTGGTCTACGGATAGATAATTAGGAGAGGAGAGGGGGAGGAGCGGACAACTTGAGATATCCAAGTCTTCTTAAACACGGTATTTCGCTAGAGAGAGGTATAGATGGGTTTTGAACTCTTTTTTTTATCACTTCTCGTTCTTATGGGTTTGCCGTTCTATGCCTTGCCTTGCCTTGTCTTGTATTTATTTATTTATTTAGAAAAGAGAGAGTTAATAGATTAAGAATTATCGGATTATTAAGATATACGTAGGTAATTAGATTAAGAATAGGTTAAGAATAGGTTAAGAGATAAGAAGAGAGCGAAGGTGTAAATAGTAAAGTATAAAGAGTAAAGAGTAAAGAGTAAAGTGTAAAGAGTAAAGAGTAAAGATACTTATTATATTCTCTCTCGTAGAAGCTTATAGAAGCTTACTCGTAGATAGAAGGTAAATAAATTATAAAAGTAATAGATACTATATATATAAAACATTAACAACGTAATTTCCTACTTTACTATTCTAATCTAACTATACTATATTATATTATATATACTATAGTATATATTATCTGTAATATAGTAACCTAAATAGTTGAGTTACTTGAATTATATAAAGTTACTTATTCTAAAGTATCTAGGTAAGATGAAAATTTTATATACTAAGAGTTAGAAGTGTTTAGAATTTCATTTTCCTTCCTAGAATTATAAGAATTTGTTATAGAAAAGAAGGTCTCACGTAACCCCTTTCTCTATATATATAGTAGAGTTTTCACCTCTAAATACAAAGCTTCTTAGAGCGTTTTTAACCTAAGAATACGTTATAGTTATAAGCCCGGTTTATACCTAGAGTATAATCTATAACTTCTGCTTACGTATTTAATATATTACTACGTATTTGGTTTATATCTAGAGTATAATCTATAACTTCTACTTATATATTTAATATATTACTACGTATTTAGAACGCTCTCCGCTATTAGAGTTAGTATAATCAACCTCTTAATACTTACGTTCGACGAGTATTTGAAAGCTCTACTACGAGTAGAGCTCTTCTAACTTCGAATATAGAACTCTCTTAATAAGCGCGAATAATAACTCTCCTAATAAGCGTAGACAGAACTCTTCTACGAGACGCTCTTAGCTTCGAATATAGCGAAAGCTCTACTACGAGTAGGTACACTTTAATTCAGTAGCTTACTCTCTTAACGAGTTTATTTAAAGCTCTTCGTAGAAGGTATTTAAACTAGAAGCCTAGCACGCTAGCTACTCTAAGAGATGCTACGATCTAGAAGCCTAGTACTCTACGAAGCTAGTATATAACGCTAACTACGAGCTACTATATCTACGAACGCTACCTGCTTTCTTTACTAAAGATACTAAAGCTAGAACTAGAGTATATTTGCTAGAGTTAGAGCTAGAGTATAAGAGAGGAAGTTAGATAGAATCTAGGAGTAGGACTTTACTCTTAAGAATATTAACTAGGATCGCTATTTAGAAGTACGCTTTATAGGATTCTAGAGTAGAAATAGAGAGCGATATAGTTAAGAGGTTCTTTTATAATCTAGTTTTATTATAGGCCTAGAAAGCTATCTTCTAGACTTAAGAGATATATTATAGAAAAGAGAGTCTTATATAACCTCTTTTCTCTATATATATAGTAGAGTTTTCACCTTCGAATATAAAGCTTCTTAAAGCGTTTTTAACTTAAAAATACGTTATAGAATAAGGCTTTTAGAGTGTAAAAGTATTAGTTCTCGAGTAACTCGTACTAGTAGTAGCGGCTAAACCGAATCGAGCCTAGCTCTTAACTCTAACTCAAATTCTAGTATATCTAAAACTATATATTTCTCTCGTCTTCTATCTAATACTAGCTCTAGCTTTAATAAATTATTTTTTTATATATATTAATAGAGCGCTTTCTAGAATATCTTTTATATTTAAAATTATCTAAATTACTTATAAATTGCCTATATAGACGTAATACTAAGTAATATTAAGACTACTCTTCTCTATTAAAAAGTCTTAGCTTACTTCTATACTCTCTAGAAGTATAAGAACTCTATACGTCTATCTTATTACTTTAAACTATATAAAGAGTATATTTAAGCTCTAATAAGTAGATATATTAAAAAAAGCTCTAGTAAAAGCGATATTATAGTATTATCTAAGAGCGATTTAGAAAGTATTATATATTTCGAGTCTAGTATAGCTACTCTACTAATGAATTTTTACTTATATTTAATTACTCTCTTTAAATACTTTAATAGTATATATATAAATTATATTTAAAAGCTTTATTAGTAATACTAGATACTAAAGAGTAGACTCTTATAATTTATAAAGAAAAATATACTAGAAAATCTAAAGTATTATATAGCTAGGAGATACTAGAAGCGCTTCTCGATTTTTATAAAAGCTTTTTACTCTACTACTAATTCTGTCTTACTACTTACTACTTTCTACTAGCTCTTAGAACTAACACTTTTACTCTTAGAATACTCTTTCTATATAAGCTATTTATATACTAAAAAACTCTAGTATACTTATTCTAAGAGGAAAAGTATTAGTCTTAAACTAGTAGTAGTAGCGGTTCTTTTTAGTAGACGGTGCTAGTTCTATATACTATATAAAGTAGAGCTTAAATTATTTAAAATCTATACTTAAATTACTCTAAATTATCTTATTTAATACTTATACTTATATTTACCTAGAGAGTATACTTCTAGGTAGAGTTTATTAGATACTATAGTACTACTAATATTTCTCTTGAAATTTATAAGAGTATTAAGTAAAGAGTAGATAGTTTTTATGAATTAATTTATAATAAATCCTAAGGTTTCTTTTAAAGTTTATAAGCTTTTAAAGAGAGATTAAGTCTTTTATTTTATCTAATTATCTATAATAGAGTCCTATGTATTTAGTCTTTTCTTAAGCTCTTTTAACTGCTTTATAATCTTTTAAGACTTATTATATACGTAGACCTTACTAGACTTAGTATATTAAAAGTACTTCTTAAAAGTATTCTTAGAATACTTCTTTCTTATAAGGCTTTTATCTTTTATATTAATAATAGTATTATAATCTATAATCTTTTTAAGAACCTTCTTAATAGACGAAGAAGGTATTATAAAGCTCTTATTACTTACCTTCTTATATCTCTTCTTAGACTAAAAGATATCCTAGTTACTCTTATAATTATAAAATATAGTAGTAATCTCTTATACTAAATTTAGCTTTATAAACTATAAGAGTTAGAATAGAATAAGATAGATTTATTTACTTACTTTCTACCTATACTACGCCTCTTACTTCTTCCTATATTACTTCCTAGAGTATAACCTAGCCTAGTATTTATAAGAGATATAAGTACTATTAACGAATAATATCTCTAAATTCTCTTAGATACTAGAGATATCTTTAATCTTATTTATTAGAAAGAAGATAATAGAAGAGAGTAGGAGTTACGATTTAGTATATATAAGGCCTAGCTTCTGAATTTTCTTTATAATTTTTAAGACCTCTACTCTCTACTCTAGTTCTAGTTCTAGTTCTAGTTCCTCTATAATAGGCTAGCTAATAAGCCCTCTATTTACTTAGAATATTTTACGCTTAATAACTTCCTTTTAGCTATTATTCTTTATATAAGAGCTTAAGAATATAACGTGGTTTATATAATTATAGTTATAGTAGTACTTAACGACGACCTTCTAAGACGTACTTAGAAGAGAGAGGAGTTATAGCCTAGTATTCTCTGAAGTACTAATAGTAAGCTCTATCTCTTTCTTAGATAATACTCTATTCTTCTCCGCCTTTATAGCTAGCGTATAATACTCTAACTTTATAAACTAATCTATAAAAGCTAGAAGACAGCTTTTTTAGCTAGTATCGTAGTTGTTAATATCTTCGGCTTTTAGCGCTCGCTTATAGTCGTACTTCAAAGTATAAGTAGAGATATCCTCTAACTCTTATAGGATTATAGTACTCTTCTTCTCTTTTTTAACTCGCTTTTTATAAGACTCTAACTCTATAGTATTATTAGTAGTAGCGGTAAGAGTAGAGATAGAGGTAGATATAGAAGTATAGAAGTAGAATAAAAGCTGTCTTAATTTATAAGTAAATAAAAACACTTTCTAATCTCTTAACCTTTTAATCTTTTAATCTTTTAATCTTTTAATCTTTTAATCTTTTAATCTTTTAATCTTTTAATCTTTTAATCTTTTAATCTTTTAATCTTTTAATCTTTTAATCTTTTAATCTTTTAACTTCTTAATCTCTTTCTCTCTAACTAACCTACCTATAATATAGACTCTCTTAATAAATTAGATAAAGAGAGTGTATCTAATATAAATATTAAAGAAGTGAATAAGAATATACTTAATACTTAGAACGAAAAAGACGCTTTTAAATTAGCTTTTATATAAATAGAAAATAACGTTAAAAAGCTATCTATAGCTTCTCTTTATATAGATACTCGAAAGTAATACTAAAGATAACTTATTTCTTACTTCTAGGACTTCTTTTAGATTACTTCCTCGAGTTTATAACTACTATCTATAGAGAGAAGAGTAATAAGAATATAAAGGCATCTTATAAGAGAGCTCTCTATCTAATTTATACTTAGATTATTACTAGATACAAGAGTCTTAAGCATCTTATAAAGAGCTTTAAAAAGAAGAAGCTTATACTTTATAATAGTAAAAGCTAATTCTACTTATAAGTACTTAAGATAAGAGTAGTAGTAAGCTAGAGGTTTTTAAGAGAGCTTAATAAGAGTAATCTTATATAGAGGTAAGTATCTAGTAGTAGATATAATACTAATCTATTACTCTTTTAGAAAGTTTTAAAGTATATAATTAGCTTATAAAGAAGAATAATAAGTAAATAACTTTGTAAATTATAAGAGTACTAATTATTCTAAATCTATATTAGAGAGATTACTATAAGTATACGCTCTATTTTTAATAAAGACTTTAAGAAGCTATATAATATTAATTATAATATAGTATTACTATAATATCTTACTAATCTTAGAAGTAATCTAAAAACTAATTAGAGAGAGCTTAAATAAAGAAGTATAATATAAGCTATCTATCTTTTATTCTTCTTTTACTTACTCTAATTTAATAAAGTTCTTAAGATCTAGGTATATTATATTAAGGTTATTAATAAGCGGATTAGTAAGATTAAGCTAATACTTATGTTCTAGAAGATATACTAACTTAGTAGTAAGTTACTCTTCTTAGCCTTACTTCTTTTTACTACCTCTATCTAATTATCTATTAAATAGAGATTAAGCTCTTCTATCTTTACTTTAATAAAGAGAATCTATATCTTTGCTCTATATAAGTACTCTTAAATTAGTTCTAGAAGTTATATATTACTAAGAGGTATATCTTTAGAAAGATTAATATAAATAACTAGATAACTCTAAGTAGATTAGTATAAACCTCTTACTCTCTTATAAATTATATAGCTAATTAATATAAGAAAGCGACGTCTTTCTTAAAGCTTTTAGAAGGAATCTTATAAAGATTAGTAATAATTCTAAGCTATATAGTACTTACTCTTTTCGCTATAGTAGATACTAGTACTTCTTAAGTAAATTAGAGTAGAAAATCTAGTAACTCTATAATTAAGAGGAGTAGTTTATAAACTTTAATAACCTTACTATTATATAGTACTTAATTAGTTAGAATAATAATCCTATAAGGTAGAGAGAGGACTTTTTAAAGCTAAAGAAGTATAAGAAGGATAAATGCTTTTACTATAGTAATTAGCTTACTTATATATTCATTTCTTACTTAATTTATAAAGCTTTTAGCTAAGGAGTTTTAACTTTTATATATAACTTTTATAGATAATTTACTTAAAAGCTTCTTAATTTATAAGCTTCTTAGTAAGATTATAAGTTAATATTCGAATAATAAGTTTAAAATAAGTAGATTTAATACTTAAAGTTAAATAACTAGACTAATTACGAAAGAAGAAATATTAAATAGATATACTTAGTACTAAAAAATAGCTTAATAGACTTATTACTTTCTAAGTAAATAGACGGATTATAAAAGAAGAAGTTTTAAATAAGTAGACTAAGTACTAAATAATAGACTAATAGACTTATTACTTTCTAAGTAAATAGACTTATTACTTTTTAAGTAAATAGACGAATTATTAAAGAAGAAGTATTAAATAAGTAGACTAAGTACTAAATAATAGATTAATAGACTTAATACTTAGAAAGTAACTAGACTAATTACTAAAGAGGTATTAAAGAAGTAGACTTAGTACTAAATAATAGACTTATTACTTAGAAGGTAACTAGACTTATTACTAAAGAGGTATTAAAGAAGTAGACTTAGTACTAAATAATAGACTTATTACTAAAGAGGTATTAAAGAAGTAGACTTAGTACTAAATAATAGATTTATAGACTTATTACTTTCTAAGTAAATAGACGGATTATAAAAGAAGGAGTATTAAATAAGTAGACTTAGTACTAAATAATAGACTAATAGACTTATTACTTTCTAAGTAAATAGACTTATTTTACTTTAAACGAATTAGCCTAGTTACCTTTTAAGTAACAGGTCTATTTACTTATTACTTTAAATTTTAACTCTACTTATTTAGTATATATTATTTAAAAAGAAGTCTATTTACTTAATAAGTATATCTAATAAACCTTTAGTACTAATACTACTTATCTAATACTTCTTATCTTATAATTAGTCTTAATACTTAGAAAGTAATAAGTTAATTAATCTATTATTTAGTACTATGTTTACTTATTAAGTACTACTTATTAAGTTATTAGTCTATTTATATAGAAAGTAATAAGTCTATATTATTATAGTACTAAGTCTACTTCTTTAATACTTCTTTAGTAATAAGTCTATTTACTTAGAAAGTAATAAGTTTAGTTACTTTCTAGGTATTAAGTCTATTTACTTAGAAAGTAATAAGTCTATATTATTTAGTACTAAGTATACTTATTTAATACTTCTTCTTTTATAATTATTCTATTTACTTAGAAAGTAATAAGTTTAGTTACTTTCTAAGTATTAAGTCTATTTAATTAGATTATAATAAGCCTATTAATCTATTATTTAGTACTTAGTCTCCTTATTTAATACTTCTTCTTTAATAATTCGTCTATTTACTTAGAAAGTAATAAGTCTATTTACTTAGAAAGTAATAAGTCTATAAATCTATTATTTAGTACTAAGTCTACTTCTTTAATATCTCTTCTTTAATAATTCGTCTATTTACTTAGAAAGTCATAAGTTTAGTTACTTTCTAAGTATTAAGTCTATTTAATTAGATTATAATAAGCTTATTAATCTATTATTTAGTACTTAGTCTACTTATTTAATACTTCTTCTTTAATAATTCGTCTATTTACTTAGAAAGTAATAAGTCTATCTACTTAGAAGGTAATAAGTCTATTAGTCTATTATTTAGTACTAAGTCTACTTATTTAATACTTCTTCTTTTATAATTTATCTATTTACTTAGAAAGTAATAAGTTTAGTTACTTTCTAAGTATTAAGTCTATTAGTCTATTACTTAGTACTAAGTATATATATTTAATACTTTTTCTTTTATAATTCGTCTATTAACTTAAAATCTAGTTAATAGGCTTGTAAATTAGGAAGCTTTTAAACGAATTCTATATTAAAGTTATATAAAAAGCATATATTACGTAGTAGTAGTATCTTTTATTAGATCTATAAAAAGCCTTATAAATTAAGAGGCTTTTAATAGTATCTTCTAGAGTATTCGTATATAACTTCTTTAAAATAAGTAATAAGTTCTCTTCTTAAAATAAGTAATAAATTAACCTTAAACGCTAGCGTATATAGCCTATACTCTTATTATTCTATATCTCTAGCCTATATACTCTAATATCTCTAGCCTTAGCTATATTATAGATTATAATTAACTATTCTACTAGCTATAGTAGCGGTTTAAAAAGCGTTAAAGCGATCTTAGTAAGAAAGAAGTATTATAATATTAAAATTAGGCTCAAATTAATCGTAGAGAAGAAGGAGGATTATATACTTTATATTAATAGAGAGGGTATTTAGAACGTTAGATATACTCTATTATAATATTAGTATAATAAATAAGAGATAGTATTTAGAAACTCTTTCTTAACTAAATATATCTTAAGTAACGCTTTCTTATATAAGTAGCTATAGTATAATCGATTCTTCTTAAGATTAGAGTTGCTAGTAGTCTACTATATAATAAGTAAAAAGCTTTATAAAATATAAGAGTATTTACTTATATATAAAATATAAATAGCTCGACTTTAGTAGTAGGAAAAACACTTAGTAGTACTATTAGTATATTAAGTCCTATTCTTCTTTATAGTTTAGAAAGAGGCACTATAATTAGATTATTATTATATTTCTTTATAAATTATAAAGCTTTCAAGAGTATATACTATAGACGTTCTTCTAAGTTAGAGTTATTAGTAAGAGATATTATTTCTTAATAGCGACTATTCTAGTAGGCTTTCTAGGCTTTAAAGCGTATACTATATAAAAGATATATTAGTAGATATAATTAGAAGTATTTAAGAGTGTTTAAGAGTATTCTAAAGCCTTAGAAGGCTTCCTAAGCTATAGAAGGTATATACTAGACTACGTAGACTCGGAGAGTAGCCTAATCTTATCTACGTATAATAGCGCTATTTAAGATAGTATAGAGCTAAACTATGACTATAGAGGGCTTTATAATCGATATTTAGCTAGGCGTATATAGATAGGAGATATATTAGAGGTATATTAGATATATAAAAGGCGTCGGAGCTATAGTTATTTAGAATAACTTTAAAGCTATTCGCGATTCTACGAGAAATAATTTTTAGAGTTACGTGTAATAGGCGATAAGATCGGACTTAAGCCTAATTAGGTTTAGAGGCTAAGAATTTTAGTATAGGACCTCTTAGCGAGGACTAGTACTTCGACTTAGGAATAAAGTTTTCTACTTACGAGGAAAATTTAACTGAATCGACGGGTGAATTAGTAGATGATGAGAATAGGCTCAAAGCGGCTTAGCGGGAGTCTTTTGATATTTATACGCGGTACACTTCAATGAAACTTGCACAGTTAATAGGTGAATGAATTGAAATCTTCCTTTGAATTGTGTGTAGTAAGCTGAGGATTTGTTTTTTAGAGGTGTCTTAATCCATTCAACAAGGCCTCGTCTCTTTAAAAAGGATAGAAAGGATAGATCCTAAAAACAAGATCGTTAAGACACAATGCTAGTTCCTTGACTTGATGGAAATAGGGTTCATAAAGAAAGGAATTCCCGAGTTACTATATAGAGATTTTCATTTATTATTCTGTGCTAAGTCTGAGTTAATTTCAGTGAAGCTTACGAAAAATAAAGCTCGGAGCTTACGTATACACAACAGAAAGTAAGTCTAAAATTTTCTTTTATCAAACTCTATAAGATGATGATAATTGTTCAAGATTGTCAAGGCTGGTGCAATAACCTCGATTATATAAAAATCAGTGTTTTAGGTTTCCTCGCCTAATCTGTTATCCTATCCTACCTTAACGATCCTTCTCCTTCCTACCTCTATTTTAAGGCTATCCCGCCTAATCCTATCCTAACATATCACTTCTCCTAGCTACTCTAATCCTATTCTAAAATTTGTTCCGCCTATTCTTTCCTATCTAAGGTATCGGGGTAGCCTTTCTCAGCCTATAGAGGAGGCTAGGCAGAGTATATGCCAGCCTCAAATATAGTGCTACCTAAGAAAAGCATGTAATATTAGTCTCTAATCGGTACCTAAAAACAGGGGTTTTACCATAGTAAATCAAGTACCTAATAGAGCACTTAATTTAGTGCTATTTACTCCGACGGACGTAAGCTCTTATATTTAAGCCTTAACTAGTTTCTAGACGACATGTTAATAACATTAATTATGCCCTCTAATCCCTATACTATATAATAATATAAGATATATAAATATAAGCTACTCTTTTTTCTATAGACGTCCTAGCCTAGCTAGCACCTAAACACCCACCCCCTCTTAGTCTACCCTCTCTTAGCCTACCTCTTCTTAATCTACCTCTTCTCCTTCTTAATTGTTCGAGGTAATCGTTATTAACGATGACGAATCCGACCTTATAATAGCGGTAGAATAAAGAGAATTAGGTCGTTTTTAATACTTCTTGAATTAGTCTATAATATTAGTACTTTTTATTGCTTTTTACTTATTTTAATGCTTTTTACTTCCTATTCTATCCTATCCTCCCTAGCACCTCTCCTTACCTAGCCCTCTCTTTTAGTCTTCCTTACCTCTCCTATCCTAATTTAGTATCTCTCCTACCTAATTCAGCCTAGCCTATAAGTGAAATTAGCCTATTCTCTCCTTTCCTAATAGAGAGGGGTAGCCTATCCTCTCCGGAGTGCCAGGCTGACCAAGGCGGGGAAAGCCAAAACACTGATAAAAATACTTATATACGAGCAGCGACTGCCCAGAGGTGAGAATTGCTATGTTGGTTGTATACTATTGCTATACAATATAACAGTAGCAGAACTGCGGTTTTTTATTATAAGAGCGCTTTTGAGTGGTCGTTCCTCCTAAATTCTTCACTCACCTCGTCAAGCGAGGTTGGGTGTGTTCCCCTCTATTCTGAGCACAAGTACAACATGCTAATTTCCACATCCAGGGAAAATGATCTTTTATTAATTCAATAGCAACTTCTAAAGTGAACCCTCAAATCCTCTATCTACACCCAAAACTCTCCGCACAATTCACGTCACCCCCTTTGTAAAACTGTTTCTTAGGATATGCGCAAAGAGTCCTCTCAAACACAGTTTCATTCCCAATGGGCATATTTCCGGCACCCAGAGTATCCGGAGCAATACCCTCCTCTACCCATTTAATCAATGATTGAAAGGTGCTGTATGGATACGCACCAGGCCCGCTATTGCAGTGTTGAATACCGGGTGCGAGGAACAGACGATAGTACTTATGAATCTCAGCATCTGCAGCTGCTACTGCATCGTAGTAAGCCACTGAACTTTTGGGAGTGACGAGTTGATCAGCCTAAAAATATGTTAGTCTGTGGATGAAAAGGGGGAGAAGAAAACCAATTTCTCCTGTTTCTCATACCATCACTCACCCCATTGCTCCCAAGTGACATTACTTAAATCAGCCTTCGGATCTTGCAGTACTGGGATCTTGTAAAATAAAAAGCTTTGTCAAGTCAATCGTAGCATTATAGCCTGCCGGAACACAGGTT
This sequence comes from Hymenoscyphus infarciens, assembly GCA_001414345.1. Classification (NCBI taxonomy): domain Eukaryota; kingdom Fungi; phylum Ascomycota; class Leotiomycetes; order Helotiales; family Helotiaceae; genus Hymenoscyphus; species Hymenoscyphus infarciens. The sequence continues at coordinate 30,651 of LLCB01000427.1, forward strand.
CCATTGGTACAATCAGTCGTTGTGACACCTGTCTCTGTTTCTTGAGTGTATCCATACCACATGCTTGAACTGTCTGGAGGTTTTGCTCCATCCCACAACGCTTGCACTAGGGCCGCTGACGTAGGGGTGATCTTCACTTTTTCGGCTCCAGAATCTGCGAGACAATCTATGACTTTTCCGATTTGGGACCTGGGGTCGAATTCGCAGATTGAAGGATCTGTGATTATGCCATCGGTTACGCTATCTTTATAAGAGTCTTTACTTGTAATATCTATCTCCTAATTAGTATATACTCGAAAGTCTTCTCGACTACCTTCTATATAACTAGTTTCTATATAAACTTTTTTACTAAGTTTTTAGAAAACTAATAAGATTTTATCTATATTTCAACTAATAAAAAGTACTTAGACAAGGATTATAGTAAGATATAGTTCTAAGAGAAGCTTAAAACTAGAGCTAGGACTATCTGCTTTATTAATACTATCGACTATCTAATATATAGAGTAATTACTATCTAATTAAAATAAACTTTATTTAAAAAGGTATTACTATATATCACGGAAGTCCGCCGTTTTAAGATCCGTGGCTATAGCCTTAAGTAGCCGAAGCTTTTCTATATATAATGGTCTCGTGTTCGCGAGTTACTAGACTATAGAGCGTAAAATTATACTCGAAGCTCGTTTCTTCTAATCTATAAAATAAATAAAGAAGTAGTAACAAGGCAACCTAAGCTAGAAAATATGATTTATGATAAATAATAAAGAATTAATTTCACGCTAGCAGTGTTTCTATAAACCTATAAAACCTGAGGTTTATAATTATTAAAGGCGGGATAGGAAAGTATCCAGTTATAGGTTCTAGATCTCCACTAATCTCGAAAAAAGTTATAGTCTCTCTCTAGAGATTCAAGAACCAAAAAGTAAAAACTGCATTAGGTTGGCGACGAAAGAAACCTGCAAAATTCGGTTCAAAGTTTCAGCCAAGTTAGTTCCACGAAGGAGGGTCGAGAGAAATATAATAGATGAGACCGACTTTATGATAGCCTCGTACATCGGCTCATTTTGGCCCTAAATGTAAGCCTAAGAAGTATAAGTTAGCACCTTACCCCGCAAAGTTGAAAGCTATGATGATAGTACCTCTTTCATTATCAAACCCCCCATGGAGTGTACTGTTGAAAAATTGGTCGCAGTCTTTTGTTAGTTCCATTGTAAATAGTTGTAGCAAATTGTTTCTTACCTCTCCAATCTTAAGGTCTTCTAAATCAGATATAGATTCACCTTTTACGTACTTCAAGTCATACAACAGGTCTTTCGCGAAATCCAGCACTAACAGTTTATTCTTCGCATTGCCCAGTCGGAAATTTGCATTATATCTGAATGTCAGGATACGCGCTTCCTTGAAATCTGGCTCGAATGGCAGAAATTTCAGAGGCCAAAACAGATCAGAATTGTGGTCCTTTGACCAAGTCATCCGACTGCTGCCCCCCCCCCCCCAAACCATGGACGAACACGATGTCAACTCGGCGGTTTTCCGAGGGTCTGTGTATAACCTTCAAACCTAGAGGATCTCCTACATATGCCTCACTCCTCCGTCCCACTAAACACTCTGGTGTTCCATATAATCGTTCATCGATTGTTCCAGCCGTGATGAACCGAGGACTAACACTTGGTGTTAGAAGTGGTGGAGGGAAGAGTAAGGCATTAGACGAAGTTGATGGTAAGTTTTCAGGGGGGCGCACCCCAGGACTCGGGTTCAAGAGCGGTACCATCATGCACTCCTTCTCGTTTTCTCCGGAAGGTAAACTGTTTTACGAAACTTCTTACAAGTTAACCTCAAGCTGGTGAATGTATTTCCGGACGGGTGCTACAGATCACATACCATAATTAATGCCAAGCTTCGATGTTCACTTTAAACTTGTTAGATTTTTAGATGAAGCAAACTTTAGAAAACCATACAACGCTTCGAGAAATTTACAGAAACATTTCCCGTCAAATACACAAGATCCGGATTCCCGCAGAGCTCCATTATCCCCACCCATACCGCCTTTTAGCCATAATAGCCTTAAAGGATTAGGGGCGAGATACAGACGCCCGCACACCCTTAGGATAGGACCCTAGAGGTTGTTGGTGTCACAGATCACTACCTACGCGCCTTCAAAAACAAGGCTGCCCAGATTTTCGTTCTCTCAGAAAGAAACATCATTTGGATTAGCCCTCTTGAGCTTCAATTTACGAAAGAAAAAAACACAAACAAAATCCCAGACGATCAAACCATCATACAATAGCTGATACACAGGTCACCTACAGTGAACATGGTGGAAAAATGCTGAAAGGAAAATTTAAATCCTCTAAGGAGATATACAGACTCATGCCCGATTTCATCACTGAACCCTTCGGTTTTGGGAGATACAAAGTGAAAGATCCCCCCACTTCTTTTTACCTATCCGAGTTCGTCGATAAGGACGTGACCAGCGCTCCTGAACCAGTTGAGTTTACCACTAAGCTCGCAGAGCTACATAGAAAGAGCATGTCTAACTGGCAAGTTTGGGTTCCATATTATAACATGCGATGGCAAAATGGAGCACACAGTGGATTAACAAGAACGTTAGGCCATCTTCTGCTAGAAGTTGCTCATAGGAGTTTGCAAACTCGATTTAGAGACCAACAGACCATGGCCAGAACTCGAACGAGCCACTAAAGAGGTAGCAACAATAATTATTCCCCTTCTTCTTGGTGCTCTAGAAACAGAGGGTCGACAAACCAAGCCTAGTATCATTCAAAAATCAGGTCTCAATATGGAAACGGGTGATATTCTCATGTATGATGCGGGAACGTATTATGCTCATGATGAAATAGAATTGGGACATTGGAGAGCAGATATTTACTTCTCATCTTTGGTCCAAGATATATACCCGACACTATTTGAGCTGCGGAACCGGTGGAGGAGTTTGATGATCGGAATAGATTGTACAACCTCAAGTCTAATCTCAACTATTCGGCTGGCCACCCAGGAAGCATCATGAGGCAGTCGTGAGCATCCCATTTCCGCCATCATTTCTTGGAGATAGCTAACAGTGGACCTTAGTGCCTATAATAATATGTGTTATCTTTGTAAGAAATACACGCCCATAGATGGGATTGATACATATGATCCCCAGAAGGATCCCGCGGTCACTGGAGCGAGAATTGTTGTTCATGAGGGTCTTATCTGACCAGGAAATGATGTTTTAAGATCATGGGGATGTAGTATAATCGTACGATTATTATGAGTCCCCAGAAGTTGGAATTTATTACCCCGCACTTGCGGGAGTGGATCCAATTGCAGACCCAACCAAGCCCAACCAACAGCGAAAAAGTACAAGCTCAGAACAAATAGTAGGAAAAACAGAAAGTATTTAAGAACAAAATAGGTATATTTGTGTATGTAATCAAGCAAAAGGTATAATCATCATTTCTATCATCAAATCATCAGACTCTTATGCTCCTCCCAAAAACCCCTGGTATCTACAAGCCACTACAAGAGCAAAAAGGAAACACAGAGAATCCAGTTCCCCGCTCAGAGACTCTGACTCCTCCCCGGTCTACTATTATCATCCACTTCCGACATCTCTGAATCTGTCGAAGTCTCCGTCTCAATATTTGGAGTCACCTCGGGAACAAATCGTTCTTCGACCTCGGACATTTCCGAGTCCGTAGAAACGCTTTCTTCCCTCGTAACTGCAGGACTGGGAGGAATATCAACCCTTATAGCTGTCACGGGAGTCTTTTCAGGTTCTCCTCCTGGCGCGACACTGGTATTTTCTCCCGTCTCATCCACATTGGTGATTGTCCATTCCCACTTGCGTTTTTTCTCTTTGCGCTTGCGTTTCTTCGCGCCCGGGGTTTCTAAATCGCTGTCTGCCATTCGTCTTCGCATTTCTTCGAAGGGACCCGGGGTTTGTCCTCCATCTCGGGTTTCGTTGGCTGTGTGTGCGAGTGCCACATCCAAGGATTCTGTTTGGGCTGTGGGAGGGGTGGCGGAGTAGGGGGAGTCTTCGGCTAGGAGTTCGATGTGGGATTTGATGTATTTGTTTGTTGTAATTGTTTGCGTGAGGGGATCATTGTAACCGACTTTCTTTGCCGCTTTGTTTGCTAATCGTAATGAGCTGCGGCTTGGGGTTGTTGGGATGATTGTGCTTGGTGGTGGGAGAGGCGAGTTTCTGAGGATGCTGTGTAAGGATCTCGGGTGGGTATATGGTGCGGTGTGGTAGTGGTTTATTGTTGTTCTTCGTTGTCTTGGTGTTCTTGGAGTACCTGGGCTGTCCTTATTGGGAACATCGGCATCGAATGTAAATATTTTTGGTAACAATTGTTCGGTGGTTCCGGCAGACTGAGGCGGGGTAAATGTAAATGCTGTTGCTGCAGCCTTGTTCTCACCACGTCCGCTCACCGGAGTGTTGCCTGCTTGAGCTGAACTTGGAGTGTCTGGATAAGTAATGGTAAATGGGCCTGGTGTTTGGGTTCGCCGAGTTGGATGTACGTATCCTGTGCTGTTAAAATTTGTTGTTTCCAGGCGTAGCGAGGTTGGTTTGGCGGTCTTGACTTCGGCAGACATTGGTGGTCGTGCTGTTCTCGGTGAACAGTTCTCGATGGCAGCGGCGTATGCATTCGAAAGTGTATTGAAAGCAGTAGGGGAAGATGGGTCCACGTCAGCTTTCAATGCTGTTGAGGATTTCCCGAAAGTTACTGCTGCCGCCGGCGTCTTGATTTGAAGACTGAGCCGTGGCCGCTTCTGAGGCGATGATTGTGAAAAGGACATTGTGGAAGAGCAAGAATTAACAGATACAAGCATCATAGAGGAACCAAGATCTGATGATCTGGCTGAGGAGTATCGTTCGACGAGGTCGATAGGAAAGGGTATGTATTTTGGAACCCCACCACCTGCTCAGCACTTGAAATCAGGAGGTGATTTGAACTTCTCGGGCGTCACAGCGTCTCGAGTTGGACAAAAGGGATCGCTAAAGTCGAAGGATAAGGAGAGATGAAAGTGTATGTATAAGAGTAAAGACTCGAAACCCGGGGCGGGGTCGTCTGTATAAGAACAAATGAAGCTTTTGAGGGCCCACGATGAATTATGAGCAGGATTGGGATAGGATAGGCTTGTGGGGAGACGCCGATGTATGGTCTTATGCAGGTGACAAGAAACGGAACACTTTTAGGCGCGACGGATATTTCTAGAAGCAATCGCACGCCCCCAAGCACCAAAATACATCAAGTGAGAATCCCAGTCAGACCCCCTTGCTCGTACGTGGTGCATGGGCCGTAGGGCACAACTCATGGGGAGTGGCCGATTCCGCCGATTCTGGGATAAACGAGCCAAGGAAGCGCCGGGATTAATGCAGTTGGGCTCGTTGTCACATCGCCGGGGAGAAGACTGGACGAGAGGTCGTGGAGGAGGCGTTTCGCTCTGGTGAAGCGGCTGACACATGCTGCTGGGACGTCTGGTTAGACCAATAAGGGGTCTGATGTATTTATGTCTTTGCTCCACCTTTTGTGCGGCAAAACAGGGGAGAAAATAGACGCGAATGCAGTGATACTGTCACCTCTGGCATGTGTCCTACAGCCCCCTAGAGAGCCTTCTTAGGCCACGTCACAAGTCGCGGACAAGGCATAACAAGGCCGGAACCCCTGTATAGGACTCGCCGTAGGACTTGGCGTTAGACCCGCTCGCTATAGGACCGGGTTCTCGATAATTGTTCGGCTCCACTTCTCACCTAATCCGCTTTCGCGTATTAGGTAAGAGAGGGTAATATAATAAAACTAGTAATATAACCACTTTTAGTTTATACTAAAATCGCCTTAACTCGCCTCTAATAACTCTCTATCTTTCCTACTAAAACTACTCTAATAGGTTCCTACTATTAATATATATCTTAAACTTATATTTAATTATTAAAATATAATTCTATCTTTTATATTCTAGGCTTTACTAAATTTTTCTAGAGATTTAGTAGTAGCTTTCTTAGAAGTTAGATTTAAGAACTAGATAGATACTAGATTATTAAATCTTACTTTATATTTCTATTTATTAAGTTTAAAATAAGAGATTCTAATTAAAATTAGAATATAATAAAGCGTTATTATTTTATTATATAATTTTAAAAACAATATATTTTAGTATAAACTAAAAGTAGTCGTATTACTAGTTTTATTATATTACTCTCTCTAACCTAATACATAAAGCGGATTAGATAAGAGATAGACTAAGTAATTAGAATTAGAGATAAACCGTTTAATAGCTACTACTATCTAAGCGTTAAAGCTAAGTCTTTTAGATCTCTAATTCTATATAGTAATACTACTAAGAATATTTTATTAAATAAAGATTAGTAATTTACTTAAACTAAGTATTTTAAAAAGAAAGTCTAGTTTAGGTAGTTATACTACTTAAACTAGGTTCTTTTAGAAATAACTTCTAGTTTAAGTAGCTATACTACTTAAACTAGCTTCTTTTAAAAAGAACTTCTATTATAAGTAGTTATACTACTTAAACTAGGTTCTTTTAGAAATAACTTCTAGTTTAAGTAGTTATACTACTTAAACTAAGTTCTTTTAGTAAGAAAGTCTAGTTTAAGTAGTTATACTACTTAAATTAGATTATTTTAGAAAGAAAGTCTAGTTTAAGTAGTTATACTACTTAAATTAGGTTATTTTAGAAAGAACGTCTAGTTTAAGTAGTTATACTACTTAAACTAGGTTCTTTTAGAAATAACTTCTAGTTTAAGTAGTTATACTACTTAAACTAAGTTCTTTTAGTAAGAAAGTCTAGTTTAAGTAGTTATACTACTTAAATTAGATTATTTTAGAAAGAAAGTCTAGTTTAAGTAGTTATACTACTTAAACTAAGTTCTTTTAGTAAGAAAGTCTAGTTTAAGTAGTTATACTACTTAAATTAGGTTATTTTAGAAAGAACGTCTAGTTTAAGTAGTTATACTACTTAAACTAGGTTTTTAAAAATAAGAAAGTCTAGTTGAAGTAGTTATACTACTTAAACTAGGTTCTTTTAGTAAGAAAGTAATCTCTATTTTAAGTAGTTATACTACTTAAACTAGTTTCTTTTAAAATAGAAATTTAGTATAAGTAGTTATACTACTTAAACTAGCTTCTTTTAAAAATAACTTCTAGTTTAAGTAGTTATACTACTTGAACTAGGTTCTTTTAGTAAGAAAGTCTAGTTTAAGTAGTTATAGTACTTAAACTAGGTTTTTTTAGAAATAATTTCTAGTTTAAGTAGTTATACTACTTAAACTAGGTTCTTTTAGAAATAATCTCTATTTTAAGTAGTTATACTACTTAAACTAGCTTCTTTTAGAAATAACTTCTAGTTTAAGTAGTTATACTACTTAAACTAGGTTCTTTTAAAATAGAAATTTAATATAAGTAGTTATACTACTTAAATTAGCTTCTTTTAAAAATAACTTCTAGTTTAAGTAGTTATACTACTTAAACTAAGCTCTTTTAGTAAGAAAGTCTAGTTTAAGTAGTTATACTACTTAAACTAGATTCTTTTAGAAATAACTTCTAGTTTAAGTAGTTATACTACTTAAACTAGGTTCTTTTAGAAATAACTTCTATTATAAGTAGTTATACTACTTAAACTAGCTTCTTTTAGAAATAACTTCTAGTTTAAGTAGTTATACTACTTAAACTAAGTTCTTTTAGTAAGAAAGTCTAGTTTAAGTAGTTATACTACTTAAACTAGGTCCTTTTAGAAATAACTTCTAGTTTAAGTAGTTATACTACTTAAACTAGGTTCTTTTAGAAATAACTTCTAGTTTAAGTAGTTATACTACTTAAACTAAGCTCTTTTAGTAAGAAAGTCTAGTTTAAGTAGTTATACTACTTAAACTAGATTCTTTTAGAAATAACTTCTAGTTTAAGTAGTTATA
>LLCB01000428.1:0-38570 GCA_001414345.1 Hymenoscyphus infarciens
TAGTCTCTTAGCTACTAAAAAGTCTAAATATACTAGACTTATTAGTCTCTTAGTAACTAAAAAGTAAGAATAATTATAATAAATAGTAAATAATCTAGACTTATTAGCCTCTTAGTAACTAAAAAGTCTTAATATACTAGACTTATTAGTCTTTTAGTAACTAAAAAGTATTAATAATTATTATAAAGAGTAAATAATCTAGACTTATTAGTCTTCTAGATTCTAAAAAGTCTAAATATTCTATTCTTATTAGTCTATTAGTAACTAAAAAGAATATATAAAGTATAGAATTAATATAAATTCTATACTTATTCGTTTATTAGCTACTAAAAGATATTTATAATTATTATAATTATTATTATATATAATTTATATATTTTTCTATTACTATTCTATCTTTTTTACTATAATCTATCTAGATAGCTTATATTTATATAACTCTTATAATATGTCTCTATTCTTAGGGTTTCTTATTTTAGACGCTTAATTAATTTAGTATATAGCTATTACATAAGTACTACGTAGTTATTATATAGAGCTACTACGAATACTAAACTACGTTACGTTATAACGCTCTAGCCTAGTTATATAACTCTTAGGAGAACTAGTTATAACCAGTATAACTTACTCTAGGTTAAATCGGTATACGTGTAGTACTATACTGAACCACGTCGCGTCGTAACGCTCTAACCGAGTTATATAACTCTTAGAAGGGCCAGTCATAACCGGTATGACTGGCCCTCCTAAGGGTCGGGGCTCGGTTACTTTTGCATGCCCGTGGTGTTCCATGGAGACTCGGCGTCTGTGGCGCAGTCCAAGGAGGCACTGACACGTGCTACAAGCAACTCGTCTTCTGATGACCCATTGCAGCAGCTTTAATTTGAGGATTATTTTCGCAATTGCTTCGTTGATTTCTATGTTAAGAAGTTCTGTTTATTTTAGGGCTGTAGATCACGTGTTCTACTCCCCGGTTTCTGGGGCAGGTCCCCTTCATTGTAAACGTGAGAAGGGCATCAAGTAGGAAATAGAAGTCAGGGAGCGGCGGGGTAGGGGTTCAGGATGTGGTGTGGTAATGTAAAGTTGTTGTACTATTGTATGAGGTCCTATATATGATAACTTGATGGGTTTGCTCCTTCCCAAACAACACTTCGCAAACGAGATGGACTCTGGAAGTGCAAAAAACCGGTTGGCAATTTGCGTTAATTGATCCCAAGACGCCCGACACTCAGCCACTAACAGCGCTTGTATCTCAAGAACACCTTAGCACGAAGTAAGTGTCAACTAGTGCCTCGCTATTCCTTTGATTCAGAAGAATACCGGGTTTCAAAGGTGCGATTTTTCTTCATACTTCCGTTTAAAAATGTCCAGTCATACAAAAACGGAAGTCGCAATGGCTCAGAGGTCGTCAATTCGATCATTCGTCAGAGCTTCGCTTTGGCAAAACTCGCGGGATTTGGGGACTTTGAGAGCATTGGGGGAAAAAAATCAAAATCAAAAAATTGGACATTGTCATCATACCAGCAGCCGTCCGACACCGTTATTGAAGTAAACTTCTCTGGCTTATATTACGCACTGTTTTTGCGCTTGAATACTCTGACTATACTTCACCTTTTGCTTATTTTGCATTTTGAAAGGATGTTTGAAATCCAAGACCGTGGGTTCAACTTGGGTGGTTCGTTCCTTTTTCGTTTTCTGTGTATTTTCGATGACGCTTAGCGGGCAAAGATTCCTGGTACTGGATCTTCGTCACCTGAGACTTTTAAATTCATATTTGGTGTGCTCCTACACATTCCCCAGGAAACACCACATCACAAAAAGGAACTTTTCATTTGGCAAAATGGGGCTTCATACGGAAAGCTAGCATACAGGAATGGAAGACACGACAAGATTAACGCTCCCCCCTTTTTAAAGTCAATTTCCCTCGCCTCACCAACCATTCGAAACCAAAAAGCCATGCGCAAACCACGACATAAGAAGACATTGCGAGAGTGCCAGCACTCAAAAGATGGAGAAACGAGAAAGTAAGAAGAGAAGGAAAGATCGAAAATCTTGAGAAGTTTAAAAGAGTGTGGGATAAAACGACAAAGATTGAAGAAAGAAAGAAAAAAGTAACCCAAAAGAGTGAGGGAGGCCAGCTCCCTACTAAGACAGAGACTTTGTGAGTTACGGGCCGCAAAATAGGAACTCGGAATCAATCAAATGTAGAACATAATGCTATCAAGATTTTTGTGCCAAGGATTCTCGTCATACGGTCTGGTACATTGCCAGATTGTCTGGTCCTTTGCAAAATCGTCCGGTGTTGCAGATTCTGCTGCATTGGCCTTTTGAACAGTATACCCCTTTTGAAGAGCCGGTCGCATGTAATGCCGAAGCCGATCGCAAACATAATCAGCATAGCGAGCAGGAGTGCAGATTGAGATGGCCGTTGGGGAACGGCAGCCAGTATAACAGAGTCGATTCGTCTAAGAATGTGTCAATAACACCCCACGTGACAGTGGTTATCGGGGACTTACGATATCCTGGAGAGCAGGAGTCGTGATTTTGTCGTTGTTGTTCACAATGACCACATAGTGACTGCCGCGGGCGGTACCAAGTGGACTGTCGTGGCTTTGGAGGTAAAAGTCGTCATATTTTGGGGTAACAACCTCCGAGTCGAAGATTTTGCCGCAGGTGAGATTTTTATTCTGTAAATTGACCGACTTGGGGTAGAACCTAGTATGATGGCGCTTCGTGACAACAACCATAGTTACGGGCCAACTCCAGTTTCGAGGGTCTTTGCTATCCGGGTTGATATTATCATATAACTCTGGATCGTTCTCCGCCAGCTCAACAAGAGCCATCGTACATCCCTCCTTGATCTGTGGGAATTCTTCTGCTTTGACCATTCCATACTGAGACTCGCTCACTCCATCACGGTAGAAGAGTATTGAAGTTGGGAGATATTCTGCTCTTTTGTTGGCAACGGCGTTATCGACCCAAGCAATCAGCCTCTCCTTGACCATGCTTTTAAGGTCAGAAATATGCTAGATCTTCTTAGCGAATTTGTATTGAAGAAATAGTGGGGGGAAATTCCCACCTCCTGCTTGCTTGGTTGCAATCTTGCGGAGGCAAGATAGTGACCAGAAGAATTATCGTTGCTAGCCACAATAGCAGCCATGGAAGGGCAGTCTCCGGCTTCTCTTCCTGGATGCGTAACGTCTGCGCCCATTATCATGGTGTTAGTAGGTGCCCCCCCTAATCCTTCCCAAACATTCCCCTGACGATTTCTCTGGGGAGCCAGTTGATGGTTCACTCCCGCTAATTTGATATTGTACTTAAGACTGTTCCTGGTTAGCAATTGTTCCCATTCTGAACTTGATTACAAACCAAAGATTAGCATCATATCCACTTCCGCAGAAGATTTTCCACTTGTTCTGGGTGCCCACAAGACACACTGTGGGAATGCCCACAATACAGTCACCCCATCTCTTGACTGCACCATAAAACTTGACACCCTTTTTTGGAATGATAACCAAGATAATTTCAGGCTGAGACTTCACCTTAAACTGAGTCTTGAGACTTTTTAAAGCGGTGTCAAGTTGCTTGATGCAGTCTTGTCGAAAGGCTGCGCTATAATCCCTTAATCCATTGATCGTCGCCGTTCTGAAAATAGCCTTGCTGTTGTCGAAAGCGCCATAGCTATTCAGGTTTGATAAGAGCTTTGCAACATCCGCAGCATAGCAGTCCCCCGCTAAGCTAATGACATCTATTGTGCTCTTGTTGGCTGCAGGCTTGACGAATTTCAGCTTTTCAAGACCCCACTTGCCCCCCTCTGCCTTGACGGTTTTGTCATAATATTGAATCTCAGTTGAGAGACATTGGCCAGGCCGTAGTTCAATAAATTGTCGATTAGTGCTGAGGCCGAATTTCTGATAGGAAATTTTGGTAAGCGCGTGATGATACAATACCCGTTTAACTTACCTCATAGAAGGCATTCTCGTCATCCTTTAGTAAGAAGCCGAGGTTTCCTAAGGCATCTTGAATCAAAGTCATATTTTCCCCCGGAGGACGTGTTGCTATCTTTACCATTTTGTCATTGGAATCCTCGGGTTCAAGCTTCCGAGTAAGAGGCTGCCAATCGGCGATGGTTACTCTGTCAATAGGAAGCCAAATCTCGTGGTCTGGATTCCCAACATTTATGCAGGACAGGCTCGTATTGAGCTCCTCTCCCCGGAGGTTCTCCCATTCTGTAAATTGATTTAGTTAATTATCAACAATCCAGACCAAGCACAACCTACTTTTCGTCAAATGATCCAACACCTTCTTCTTCTGAGATTTGTCTATCGTGCCATCTTTCTTCCTGGGATAGAAGCTTGTGTCTCTAATGGACTTGGGACTGATATCAAAGATGCGCCACTTTCGCTTGCTGTCATCGGGGTCGAACGTGACGCGGATATCTCGTAGTTCAGCTGTGAACTCATTTGATGAAGGCATATAGGCAACGAGCTTCTTTTGTTTGTGGTCCCACATGTTCCACTTCAGACTCATCCATGTCACGAGAGGAATAGGCGAGAAGAAAGCCGAAGTGGTAGTGTTGATATTGAAAATAACCGATCCCTTACCAGCACGCATCGAGGTAAAAAAACCCTTCCTAATCAAGAACTTCCGATGCTCCTTACCTTGCTCCATATCATCGTCGAGAAGAGACTGGGGGTAAAACTTCTTCCCCACACGCCCTCCTTCGTATTTTGGGCTATTGATGAATTTCCACGAAATAATGTTGAGTGCTTTCAGTTCTTCGTCGGGAGTCCATGGCAGTTCCTTCTCCATTCCCGGTTTTTTAATCTTTCCTACATCCTGACCAAGAACAAATTGATTGAGTCGTGCAATTTCAAGACGCCCGTTGTATCGAATTTTGGATTGTACAGGCTTAACGTTGTCTCCCGTTCGAGTGTGTGGCACATCTTTCTCACCGGATTTGAAGTCTTCGTACAATGGACCAACAGATATTATGGTATCTCTAAAGTCACAGGCGTAATCCGTAGCAGTTGGGCGGTGTTGTTCAAGAAGTTTGGTGATCAGATACCGCTTCGTCGCAAGAGACAGGTGTCTTTCCACTTTCTTCTCCGTTTTCTTTCCCGCGATAGAGCCCTTCTCTTGAGGCTTGGGATCATTGATTGAGCCTAATATTATGGTGTATCGGAAGAGCTCTTTCGTGGCGTCGAGGGTAAACTTGAAAGAATTCGTCAGAACAGCGGTTCTCTGAGAACGCTCGTTTACAGCCCACGTCTGATCTTCTTGACTTGGAGTGTGCAGTGTAGAAGCTTCTTCTTCCCAACGGATCTTTTGTGCTTCTTCCGGGGTCGGTTGAGTTGAATCAGGAGCGGCTGAAGTGACTTGGGATTGTGGTGGAGTTGCATTTGTAACATTCCGCCGCGATGGAAAATTGAGTGGAATTACTGGTGAGGGGCCAGGCTTTGGCCCCTTTCTTCCACCGCCCCCAGAGGACGACATTGACGAAGAATTAAGCGTAACCAATCGACTGATAGAATTAAAAGCCTAAACCAAGCAAGGAAACCAGTGGGTTAAACTTTCGATAGGAAAACCAAAATATCCAGGTTCTTGGCTTCCTTTTATCGACTTCAACCATCATCACAAACACTTTTAGCTTGATGATTTAAGCATGACTTGATCATCAGTCAGAAATCTGTGACTTGATGTTAACAAGACAAACAAGCTAGGGGAAATCTTCCTATCCGGAACAACGAAGAGCAATCGAATTGCCTGGTGACTTGAGTTATTAATAAATAGCAACCAAGCACAAACTTAATTCAAGGGGAAATACTTCACAGGAAAACTATTTACTAATGCAGTTAAAATGTCACACTTTCCAATTCTTCCCAAACGAGAACCCGAGATTTATCAAACCAAATGGAAAACCCAAGTAACGTAGTATCTTTTCGAACCTTGCATCTCTCAAAGCAAATTGAAACTCTAGCACCTCTATCCCAAGTTACCGAGGTACGAATCTCATGCTCCAGTTATTCCAATACCCGCGTAGTCAGCACTAGCCTCCACCTGCTTAGGACAACAACCCATATAAGAATACGAAACCAGACAAACAAGAAAATATCATGAAAAAGACCCATCACCATATCTTCTAAATTCAAAATGGGTCCACAAGGTCTTCTCAAAAGAAACCCCGCGTTTACGCCACAACAGTTTTCCGATCATTGGTACAACAAGCATGCGCAACTCGTTATCCCTTTCTTCGTATTTTGCGAGGTTGAAAATTATGCACAAGTAACTCCTCCACTCACGTTTTGTCATCTCATCGTCACATTTCAATTTCTCGTCTCACTCCCCTTCGACCCCTCCATCTCCTCCGCCTCAAAATAACTAACTCACCCAAACAGGTCCACAAACCTTTCACGACACCTCAAACTCCAACCCCAGATCTCAATCTCGCTGAATGGGACGGTGCAGCAGAAACTCAACTATCCCCTCTCCTTCTCGCCGTCTTCGCTGAGCCGGAGTCCGGAAAGGTTCCACTCTGGGTAGTCAAGTATTACCAAGAAGTCGTGGTACCCGATGAAAAGAGGTTCTTAGTGGGTGAGGCCATGCAACATATCAGGAGGGTGGACAGGGGAACCGTTATTGGAGAGAGGAAGGTTATAATCGAGGATGGGAAGGTTCTGGTTGATGTGGCGGAAGATGTTTGGGAGGTTTGGAGGGAGTATGAGACGAAGGGGATAGCTGCTTAGTGGCGTAGGCTTTCGGCCTCATTTGAGCAAAAAAAGAGAGAATTTGTCCAATGGAGTAGCGGAAGGAAGAAGAATTCAAAGACTTGGAACTGATACATTGCGAATGATGGTGATTGTATCACGTGCTTGTGTCCAGCCGAATCACTTTCCTCAGACCCTCTTTTAGCTATTTCCACCTACATAGAAAAGCGGACTAATAAAAGTAAGAGATGACATAGAGCGCTTTGCAGTTCTCAATGAATGAAATGTTCTTGTTGAGTCCACTGACTCGGTTGATTCGTCTGATTGTCGCTCCATGGTTCGATTCGTATTCCCGTGGTCTTTGCTGTTGCGGTGAAGTATATTTACCATGTCATAACCACAGCTCAAAGAAATGAAAATTCGAATTTCTTTCAAGTTAATTTTGGCTCTCTTTGATCTCGCCTACTAGCCTTTTGACGTTCGAAGCGAGTTGAAAGTCTTCTTTGTGCTTGCCTCCTGGGCTCCATAACCTAGGCTCTCCATGACGCATATCTCGTTCCTCATTGGAAAAGTGCTCATGCTTCCACCAATGATATATTTATAATAGCCCGACTAATAACGAGTTAAGTAATTAGTTCGTGGACGATAGTTTCTCAAACGCACAGGATTGGCGAGGCTAGAGTCTTGGTTGATGTAGTGCGAATCACCTTTATCTGTGTCAGCCAGTGGCAACCGGAATAATCTGTAATGGTAGAGTGCGGCGCAACTGAGGGTTCTTCTGATATTGCAAATCTTTGAGGTTCAAATCTCAAACCTTGATAACACTGAAAGGTACCGTTTTCTGATGGTATGTTTGAGTCTATCAATCGCTTAAGATTGTTCGCATAAAGAACCCTTCTATAGTTTCTTATAGCTCATTGTTGAGAGCACCTATATTTGTTTTCTTGAAGGGACTTCCGTAAGAGTCTAGCAAGTCCTTTCATGGAGCAAGAGAGAAACAGAGATCTGAATTTTCTAAACAACCCCTTAATTTCTGCATTTAAGTAGCTGGCCGGCTGTTGATCAAAATGTATATACCCACCATCAACCCGCAACTCTTACCTTGCCACGCTACAAACATCCACACAAATCCACCATATTCATAATGTCGAGCCAACAACCCGTTTTCCCTTGCTGCAGCTCAATGCAACTAGCAGCTTCCCTGCCTTTAGACGTCTTTGGAGTTCAAAGAGCTGGGACGATTGGTAGTATGCAACTTGGTCGTTCCAACGGCGTTACGATCGGCAAGAACACCATTGCTCAGTTCGCAGATGCTTTGCGAGAGTTTCACCCATATCCTCTACGTCAACTGCGAGCACCACTAAACGAAGAAGAACAGAAGGCTGTTGACGCATGCCTAGACAACATCGTGACTGTAATTGGGGTTACAACACTCAATGACGATCCTGAGCGTAGCTCTAAACGATGGTTCATGCGGCAAATGTGTCCATGGCAAGAAGCTACGGACCTTTTCCCCGATGGTCCTGAAGCAAAGGGCTTCACGAAGATCGAGGATGTAAAACAGGAGTATCGGTGCCTGGAGCATGGCGCAGCTTTCTGTGTGGAGATCTGGAGTGATATGCGGAAGTGGGCAATGAATCCCCGTTTCCTTTTCTTAGATGACGCCGGTCAGGCTTTCGCTGCTAGCTAAGCTCTACGCATTTGAGAGACTTGGGGACTATGATTCCCCAGGACATCAGCATCTATATCGGTATCTATAAGTTTTACAATGCTGGAAACTCGCCTCACATCACTGCCTCTAAATCTTCAACCCCGATTCTACCCCCAAAAATAATACATAAAACTTGAACTCTTCTTCGTCTGTGTACTTTATTCTATTCATGTAGACTGTGTGCCTCTTTTTCTATACAAAGATATATGAAACAACTAACCTTTTTGCCGCTGATTTTCTATATATTAATCTTTTCTTATACTAATTCACGTTTTGCTTACTATAAGGTTTCCTCTTAGAACTGTAAGATTGAACGGTTTAGGCTAGCTTCTCTAGTTAGATTCTAATATACGCTCTACTTAATATAATAATCGTTAGAAACTCTATTAATATATTATTAATAGTATTAGTATCTAAGTCTATTATAGAATAAAACTTAGAGAGATAAAGCAAAAGTAATTAGAAAGTCTAATATACTTCTTTTACTAATACTACTTATATCTCGAAATACTTTAAATCTTTCTACGTCTAAATTTATAGAATCTATTAGATTCTATAACTTATTATCTTAGTTTCTTAGCTTTATAAATAGAAGAATTATAATACTTACTTACTAGATAACTAACTTAAGAAAAGAAGACTTAGATAAACTAACGATTCTTTTATAAGAGTCTAAGATCTAATAGTAGTAGCTTTAATACTAAACGTAAATCTATTTTAATATATTAATTTAAGCTATTAATCTCTTAATAACTACTCTCTTATATTAATATCTCTTCTTATTATTCGCTAGATTACGATCTAACTTATTTATAAAACTATTTCTTTTTATATATACTCTATTTATCTAATTATCTATTTTCTAAAACTCTTAATATTCTTAAAACTAAAGTAGTTTTTACCTTTTATTAGTGTTTTTAGTATATAATAATAATAAAGCCTTTCGTTAATAAATAGCTCTTTATAAAAGCTAGAGTAAAATTTTTATTAATTTATTTATTTATAAACTTATTTTTTAAAAAGCTCTTAAATTAGTTTTATAATTATTATTCTTAGAAATTACTATTATATAAGATAAGAGCTTACTTTTTAGGCTCTATTTAGATTAGATTATTTTAAGAATTATTTTAAAGATTATAATATAATCTTAAAGAATCTCTCTAATATAAACACGCTAGTAGATTTTAAGAATTATTTAATAATCTTAATTAATCTCTTACTAAAATAAATTCTACTTAATTTTAAGTAGAATATAGATTATCTACTCTAAGTACTTTATATATCTATATAATAGCACAAAATATAACACTACTACTAAAGAGGTATATAGAAGTACGTTTAGCGTAGAATAATATATATAACTACTAGGCTCTAGTATAGAAGAAAAGGAAAAACTATCTCTTTTCTATACTAAATATAAGTCTTTATATATAAAAGATTAGAAGCTACTAAGTTCTAATAATAATAATAACTAAGCTCTACTTAATATAACTAATACTATATAATAAGTGCTAAAAAGCTAAATATATAATATCTAAACCTTAATCTCTTCTATATATAAATATTAGATATTAATACCTTTAATACTTTCGATTATATAAGTATTAGTTATTCGTAATCTCGGCTTAGAGGTATTAGTAGTACTTAGAGATATTAGCAGTTTTATAAATACTAGTAATTTAGAATAGCGTACTATTATAATCTATATCTCTACTACTACTACTACTACTTATTATAGAGTAAGATAATAAAGAAGAGCGATATCGCTTATAATTACTATTTCTCTAAAGCCTTTTATTATTATAATTATAATCTATAAAGCACTCTCTTAGTATTAACTATCTCAAGAGCTCTAAGTAGATAAAAGAGCTTCTTAATTATAATAACTATACTTATATCTACGATAAACTTTATATAAGCTTCTCTATCTTTTATAACCTTCGAGTTTAGATCGTAGATTATATTATTAGCTTATTCTTCTTCTTTAAAACTACTAGTTTTTTTTTTTTTTTTTAGAATCTTAGTTTATTATCCTATATAGCTTATTCTACGGCCCTATCTAAAGAGCTAGCTATATAAGACGTTTTATAGCTTTATCTACGACTTTATAGTAGAACTACTATAGCTTTCTCTCTTATCTAGACGTGCCTTCCTTATAGATTAACTAACTAACTATTATTCAACTACTTCTTCTAATAGAAGCACTTAATTCAGTTTATACTCTAAAGCTAAGAGAAAACGTAAAAACCTTAGCTAGCTAGCTTCTTCCTACTTAGTAACTAATAACTCTTATAGAGAGGTTCTATCTAGAGCTATAGCTAGTATATACTCTCTTTCTAGCCCTCTTTACTCTAAGCGTATATAGATCTCCTTAACTTATAAGCTACTAACACTCTAACTGTCTCTTCTATAAGAATTTAAACGATATTTTATAGAGAGATATACTTACTATATCTAACTCGAAGTCTCTACGTAGTATTGATCTAGTCTAGGAACCCTTCTCTAAGTTCTACCTTCTTTCGCTCTTACTACTATAACCGTAGTATATAACCTATTCCTACCTCTTCTTATTATAGCCTTGTTCTAGAGGTCGACTCTTATAAAGCGCTCTTTAGAGGTTTTATTTCGTCTCTTAAGCCTCGATCTATAAGTCTACTAAGGAACCTTTAATAGAGCGTTTAGTAAGCTATATATAAGAGGATAGCTGATTATAATAGAGTAGTTATAGTGTATTTGGTTAGTCGTGAAAAATTTTCGTACTAAAGCCTTTAATCCTCTCTCTCTCTCTCCTTCTACTACGACAACTCTCTATAACTTAAACTTAGCTCTATAGACTCTTAAATACCTAGATAATAAGAGCTAGAGGTTCGTAGAATACACCGCGTATAGATATTAAGTCTTATATCTCTAAAACTACTAGTATTACTACCTTTTCTAATAGTAAACTAATAGTAAGTCTTAAGAACGTAGGCTTTATATAGTTTACAAGTCTATTATATACGTTACTTTTACTACTTCTTTAGTTTTTTATTCTTAGTTTCTTAGAAAGCGTTAGTAGATTTAGTAAAAGCCTTCTTTTTAGTAGCTTTTTTAGAGCCTCTTTTAGTACTAGAAGTAGTCTTCTTAGAAGGCTTTTTAGCTTTAGTAGTAGCTCTATTAGTTAAATACGTCTTCTATAAGTTACTCTACTATAGATATATAATCTAAAGAATCTAATAATTTAAAAGCTAGAGCTATTTCTTATACTTATAGATTAGCTCTCTTAGTAAAAGGTTATAAAAGGTAGAAGCGTAGAGCTTATATAATGATTTATAATTTATAGACGCGATATTTAAAAGAAGTGAATTAATATCTATAGAAGTGTTCGAAGATTTAGATTATTATTAGTCTTTCTAAATAATTCTAAATAATCTCTAAAATAATTCTCTCTAAATAATCTAATCTAAATAGAACCTTACTCTATTCTAAACTACTATAGAATAACGCTTTAAAACTAGACTCTCTTCTATAAAAGATATAGAGTAGAATTTAAGCTATTTAGATACTAGATATACTATTAATATATCTAGTACTTCTAGTAGTTCTAGTATACTTAACTCTTAAATATATAATAGTACGAAATGTATACGACTACAAAAGAGGTATATAGAAGTGTGTTTTATAGAATAATATATATAAATACTAGGCTCTAATATAGAAGAAAACACTAAATTAGCCTTCTACTAGAAAAAGATCACGAAATAATAAAACGAGCAAAAGCGACCGAACCTCGAACTACAATGTAAGACGGCCCAGAACACACTATAACCGGAAATTGTTTACAGAAGACAATCACTTCAGCTTATTCAGTTCCTAAAGTCTGCGAATTCTACGAATAAGATTCTGGAAACTCCCGTGCCAACATCTTATGGTTATTCACAGGAGCGGCTATCTGCCTACAATGCCGCAGTAACCGGTACTTTAAAAGCTTTAATAAATTACAGTTATCAAGGTATAGATTACTTCAAGACGTCCGAGACATTATAAATATCGATCCACGCTTTAAGAGGTCTATTTAACGCAGAACAGATACTAATCCTAGCACTAGCGCTAAGAAGAAGAGTAACGACAACATACTATCAACGACCAACGAAGAGGAAGAAGTTAAAGAAATATCAAAGAGTAATATCGGAACTGAAAGGAAAATGCCAAATATCGTAATTAAACGGAAATATCTAATAGATAACTCGTATCTTTACTACGGATACTAGACCGTAGTAAATTAGCTTTCCCCGCCTCTTAGCACTATTTAGATATTTTCCTTTCCTTTAGGTAAACTCTATGTTTTTCTACTTATAAGTATATAATAAGTAACGCTAGTTATAAATAACTTATTTATTAAATAAAAGAGAGGTAAGTACTACTAGAACACGGTCTATGTTTCATTTTACTATTCTATTTACTAAATATTTATTAATTTATTAATAAGAGTCTACTTAGCCTATCCTTACCTAACCTCTAGACTAGGCTAGGATAGGAAACCAAAAACACTACTAGACCGTAGTATTAAGAGTAAACGTAGTAAGATAAATGCTTAGAATACTCGTAAATCTAAAGAGAAGTTATAATAGATTAAGTATAGTTTATACAGGTGTTGCTACTAGATGTCTTTCCTCTATATTCATAGTATAAGGTAAGTAATAAGACGGTAATAAAAGAAATCGACATATAACGACAGCTAAGAGAGAGTGCGAGGCTTTTTCCGTCTCTATAGATATAGCTTCAAAGCACTCTCTCCTGAGACAGAAAAAAAAGTCGCAATTTTTTTCTACGCCGGACCTCGTTAGAAGGCTAATAGAACGTCTCAGCGTTTTCATTTCCCCAGCCTCTTAGCGCTACGTAGACATTTTCCTTCAGCCTAGGTAAACTCTACTATTTCTACTTATAAGTCTATAATAAGTAACCTTAGTTATAAATAACTTATATACTAAGTAAAAGCTATATAATTACTACTAGAATAAGGTCTATACCTATTCTTAGTATTTTATTTACCTATTATTTAATAATATATTAATAACGATTTACTTAGCCTATTATATTCTAATCCGACATTCTCGTATATACTAAAAGTCGGAAACAACTAAATCGTAAAACGTAAATCGTAAATCGTAAAGTATTATGTTTTATAAGTATAAATTTAATATTTTTTAATTTAAGTTCTCTCTCTCTTCTTCTCTTCTCTTCTCTAGACTAGCTAGTCTTAACTATAATAACTAACTAGAGGATAGAGAGAGAAGATAAGTATTATATATATAGTAGTAATTTTATCTCTTTCTTATTAATCTCTATTACTTAACTCTTATATTATATTCTTTCTATTATTTTTTAGATAAATAAGAGAGAAAGAAGAGAAGAGAGAAATAGAGAAGAGAAATATATATAAAAACACTAAATAAGTCTTTAGTAGCTAATTAGCTATATAATAGCTTCTTTTAAGTTTTTATTTTATATTATAGTTTTATTATAATTTCAACGTTTTAGAGAGACATCTTACGAGGTTATAGAGCTCTATAGAGACGGGAAAAACTTCTTATTTTGTACTCTATATAGGAAGAGCGGAATCTATACGACAGATATATTAAAGAAACATAAATTTAGCTATATCGTTGTTAAATATCGCGTGATTTAAGAGGTACTAAAAGAGGAATTTTTCCTGTCCCCGTAGAGTAGAGCATAAGCTATAAGTCTCCTAACTCGTAAAAGAAGTTCATAGGTAACCTAGTACTTATTGCTATTAGTAGGTCACCTACTGATAACAGACGTGCTATTCCCTTATAACCTACAAAGCTAGCACTAAAAGCCGTGCGATTTCCAGATAACCCGTGAATAGCTAGAAATATGAACAATAACTATCTTTGGGCAGCCTGGGAACAGTATCGTGCTATTTCTGGGTAACCCGGAAATAGATCGCAATTGTTTTGTCAGGTGACCCGGGAAAAGAAGTCAGGCTATTGGTAGGCAACCCACAAATAGAACCCAAAGGCTATCGGGAGGTCACCCACCGATAGCAAAACGTCTATCCGTAGAAAGCCTTCCAATAATCCTTGAAGCGACTGCCAATACTCCTTGCTGCAATATGAAAATCAAATAAGTTGCGATGAATCCCACCCAAAATTCCAGGTATTCCCTCTCACAACGCCATTCCCTTCCATGAAACGTTCATATCTGAGAATCAACCTCGATTCCAGTCCCATGCATGAGATCATCAACCTCAAACTCCACGAGCTCCTCAATCCCAAACTGGTTCGAGAACACAGTTCTCTTCCCTTTAGGCCTAATAGTCGGCTTATGTTCCCATACCTCAATCTCCTTTCTCGCCTCCAAATGCTCAACCAGAACTCTCGCCTGGGAAATCCCAACATCATCCGCAATAGACGTCAACCGATTCATAACCCATTGACGAACAGGCTCAGTCGCGATATCCATCACGCCAACGAGATAAAGTGGCCATAGGACGAAATAGCCACGAGACCCCTCAAGTAAAGTAGTAGCTTGTCGTCCAGCAATATTAGCGAAATGTTGAGGAACGCTTGCCAAGATCTCGTCCTGGCATCGAAACATGAGTTGAATTGCTCTGGTGTTATACTCTTCCATCTCCAGATCAGTGAAAATGGGTATCTGGGCGGAGGAAGCGACAAGTAGTTGATCCCGGATCAACTCATTGAGAATGATCCTACAACATCTCACGCCATTCCACACTTGGGCAGCCCAGTGGTTATCATACTCATGATAATAAGCATCCCACACTTCCTCCGGGTTTGCGCTCGTGTAGATTGTCTGGTATTTGAACTCATCCGTAAACTGTTCCTCCTCATTTTGGAAACCACGATCCAATTCGAGGGCATCCTCGACAATTTGTCGGGGGTCTGCAAGAACGCAATCTCTGACTTTGGCACGGAATATGGTGAAGGCAATAATATGACCAGAAACATTCCAAGCCGGCTGTGTGTGGTCCATGAGGATTGCTGCTTTCTCTCGCAATTCTATCATCGCGGCTGGAAGGGGTATCACTCGTTGAATGCAAATCAGTATCATGTTGGAAAAGACCTGAAAGAACATCCGTTGCCCAGCAATACTTTGGAGTTGTTCATCACCCCTAATACGCACGAGTGCTGAAGCACCGTTAATGTGCTTTTCCCAATCAGAAAGGGACTTCGAGTCAATGCCAGTAATATTTTCGAATATACTAAGAATCAAGACTGCAAACAGAGTGCTGTCTTTTTTGGCTTCTGCAGGTGATCTAAGTGCCTGATTCGTGAGCTTGATCGCCGTTCCGTAGTCTTTGCGAGCTCGTAACAGTAATTCGGGGGCATGTGCAGAATTCGAGAGAGTAGCAAGTCCAACAGCACTCATGCTAGCTAGAAGATGCTCATCTGTTTTGGTTTGAGTGCAAAGTGAACCCAAAAGATCAAAAGTTCGCAACCACTTTGAAGAATTGGTATAAAAATATGACTGGGCGCATTCCTCAACATTGGGCGATAGTTTGTATTCAGGCACGAGCCCCAAAAACATGCCGCCAACGTAGCCATCAGCAACATTCAGAGTGAACTTCTTCAGCTGATTCTTCAGTTCCTCTACCTTTGGATTGTCAATTGAAAGCCGCCGAAATGTTGTGGATAGTTGGGTTTCAGGTACTGGTTGAGCATCGGGTGTCGATTCTGCAGAGAAGGTGGTTGTTGATTGTGCGTTTGACTTGGGCTTCGCTCTTGACTTTTTCTTCTTGGCCTTTCCAATAACAGCCTCGCTCTCATTTCGAAACATGAGATCAAGCTGGTTCCGATATCCGGGACATTCCCTTTTCATCCTAATACATTGACTGCACGACGGGGTGGTCCTGTCACACTGGAATTTGAAAGGTGTCAGTCAATTGACCCGATTCTGTTGAATAATTGAGAGTCAAATTACTTACCCTTGTTTTCTTGTCCCTACATGCTTGACATCCAGTTGACGGCTTCCCACAATAAACCATTTTGGATTCAATTGAGAGTCAGAATTCCAAAGCCAAGGAACACTTTGGGGTAATCATGGATTTATGGTGAGTTGTTCCCACGATTACATTGCGGCATAAGGAGGGGTCCCTGAGGCGATGCAAATACCACAGAGGTTAGCTCCACAGCTTAGTGTCGGGCGAGCCGTTTTGAAGACGGCGGTGACTGGTCAAAAGTTTGATTTCGTGTTCAGAATATATTCCATTAGCGTCGTCGTTGTGCAGATCAGCGGCTGGGAAACTTTGACGTAAGCCGCCAGCACTGCCACCCCTTTTTATGGGCTGCTGATGACTGTACCGGTGTTCCCAATATCGACAAGCTCTGACGATGATTAAGAACTGATATCGTGAGCATCAGCTTTCCCGGTGGTTGCAAATGTTGGAGATTCTCAGGGGAATTCGGCTGCTCCTGGCGGTTTCTTGGCATATGAATGAAGGTGAAGAACGGCATCATCACATGATGGAACCAGCTTGAAAAGAGGGCCAACGCCCCCTTGAATTATAGCTTCGATGCTGAGTCGCTGAGAGTTGAAAACCGCGCAAGCTGAAGCTGAAACAAGGTTACGCGGTACAATTCCAGGTTGCAAGATTGACGACGACACGTGACGGGGCCCCTCTTTCGACTGAAATCGCAGCAGGAGTCAATTTTGGTGAAAACTTGATGGGATTTTGAGTGTCGAGGAAATGGTCCCGTCGAAAGAGGGACTGCTTGTCTCCTCCCCGGGAATTGATTCCGAACAAGAGAGCGATTTCCCCGTGGAAGTCAGTCCCAAATCCCGTCGTTTCAAGGTTTGATCTTCGTCGCGGAACTATAGAAGCCATGTTTATCGAAGGCAAGTGGAGAGCCGGCAGAGGTTGAGGAGAAGGAGGAGACATACTGGTCAAGCCCAGCAGAGCCATCGTGGAAGGCAGAAAGCTTGCATACTGCAGACTCGTCAGTGACTGCGGGAGAAAGAGCAATCTGGCATGCGATTCTCACCAAGTTAACCCGCTACGAAAGCCGGAGAAGAGGGACGACGACGAGCCGCATCATCGCGACATTTCGGAATAGCTAGCAAACAAAAAAGCCCAGTGTTACCAGTAGTATTATCATAGTAAAATACTACAGTATTTTAGAATATTTTAATAGTATATATTTATTTTTAAGCCTAATATTATTACTATACTATACTACTTACTTAATATTATAATAGTACTAATTATATAATATTTAATAACTTATATATTAAAACCTAAAAATAAAGCTATTTCTACTTTTATTAAAATAAGCTATATATAAAGATTTTAAAGCTATTTTAGAAGCTATTAAAAGAAGTCTTTTTTTAAAGTACTCTATTTACTTTAATCTATAAATCTAAAGTAAAAAGCGTAAATCTAATAGGCTTAGTAATACTATAGTATTATTATAATATTAATTAAAATACTAATAATATTAATAGTAATAGAATTAAATTTTATTAGAATTATATAGTATAAAGAGTATATATTAAACTCTATTTTTATTAAGGAAATATATAGTTTAGTATAACTAGAGTAGAGATATAGCTAGTTCTATTTAAGTATAGCGCTATATATATAGATATAAGCCTCGACCTTCTTCTCTCTTTAGTTAATATTATACTATTCTACTAGCCTTATACTATTACTATTAGGACTTACTATACTAGTTATACTAGGTTTAGAGAGATCTGCTTAATAATTTTCAATAATATATAGATACTAC
Source organism: Hymenoscyphus infarciens (assembly GCA_001414345.1). Lineage (NCBI taxonomy): Eukaryota > Fungi > Ascomycota > Leotiomycetes > Helotiales > Helotiaceae > Hymenoscyphus > Hymenoscyphus infarciens. The sequence continues at coordinate 18,165 of LLCB01000428.1, forward strand.
TGGCAACGCTGAAAAAAACCCACAAGAATGTAATTGAGAACAAATTCGCGTAACCCAGGTAGCTACGCCTGCCAAAAAGAACGGATCAGAGCCACGGGGACACATGTGAGTATTCTGAGCTGCCGCGGAATGTCAAAGGGCATGACTATGACCACGGGCAAGGAATTGGCCTCCCAGAAACTAGAAGCCATGGGAGTGCGTGTAATGGAGAGATTTTGGGGGCGAGTCGGGTTGGTTTCGATGGAGAAGAAAGATGCGCGAGGAAGAAAGGAAGAGAGAGAGAGACGGGGGGATCGCGAGGGTTTTGAAGATTTCAACTTGGCTTCTAGGTCTTGGTTGTTCCTTCCTTTCTTGCGAGATGGGCACGCGCTTGCAGCAAAACCTGCTCAATTTCCCGTCGTTGGTGTTGTGTCTAGTAAGAAGAGAAGGAGTAACCTAAAGACTTGGGCCTAGGTCGTTCCCTCTCTTCAGTGTTGCTAGTAATATCTGGAATATTATACTACTACGATATATCGTTGAAAATAGAGTTTAATATATACTATTTATACTATATAATCCTAATAATATTCAATTATATTACTATTATATTATTAGTATTTTAATTAATATTATAATAATACTATAGTATTACTAAGCCTAGTGTAGTCGATAGTTTTATCGTGATAAAATACTATAGTATTTTAGATTAATATATTATTATAATATCCCAGTAGTACGTATTCAAATACGCTATAATACGATCGTAATATCGTGATATTATACGGTATATCTTTTAATAACTCGTAAGCGCTAAAACCCACTTTTTCTCAAAATAAGGCTATTTACACTTTTTCTATATACTCTTTTATTACTTACTTATTAGACTAAAATAATTTTTATTTATCGATTTAGTTAATATTTACCTATAATTAAAGAGTAAAACTTAGTAGAATTCAATATACTAGTTTATTATATTCTAGCTAATAATCTAACGTTATTGTCGTTAAATTAGTACTTAGTATTAAGAGATTTTTTCATCTCGTATAAGCTACCTTTTTAACCTTATAATATTTAGGTTAATTTAAGAGCTATTTATATAATTCTAGCTATTCAGCTATATATTTTTTATATTATACGTTATACTATATAAAGCTAAAATAAAAGGCTAAAAAGAAGTAAAGTAAAATCCAGAGTAAATATTATAGCTTAGCAATACTACGATATTATTATAATATCGATTAAAATACTAATAATATAAAGGATAATATTATTAGATATCGTAGCATTTAAATAGTATAAATAGTACGTATTAAAGTGGGTTTCTAATAATATATCGTAGTAGTATAATATTCTAAATACTATCGACTACACTGACTAAGCCTATTAGATTTAAGCTTTTAAGTGCTTTTTACTCTAGATTTTAAACTTACTTATTTTTAGCTCTATACTTTAGAATTATATAATATAATATATAAAGTAAAAAGTATATATCTAAATAGCTAGATTTATAGAACTAATTAAATCAAATAATTTAAAAAAGGAATTATATTAGAAGCTTCTAAAATAGCCTTTGAATCTTTATATATAGCTTATCTTAAGATAAGTAAGAATAGCTTTACTTTTAGGTTTTAGTATATAAGGTATTAAATTATATATAATTAGTGCCGTTATAATATTAAATAAGTAGTATAGTATAGTAATAATATTAGGCTTAAAAATAAATATATACTATTAAAATATTCTAATAATATAGTTATTTAAAAGACTGCAGTATTTTACTATGATAAGACAACTGGCAACACTGCTTCCCTTTTTAGCAGAAGCGCGGCAAGACTTGCTTCGTTGCCTTCTTTTGCAAAAAAAACAAAAAAAAATGGAGGAGTCACTCAATACTGCTGAAGAGGGAGGTTGCGAAATCCGGGCACGGAAATCCGAGTTGATTTGCTATGTTGGTGTTGTGTCTGAGCAGCGGAGGGCGAGCTCATCGGGAATTTCTAACATGACGGGAAAGGGGTTGGGTACCTATCTACCTCGCAAGGAACAGCAAAAGTGGTAGTAGGTACTGATTGGTTGTCACTGCCTACATCTCTCATTCTTCCAACTCGCTAGGGCATTTCAAGGTAATTAACCAACTTGATCTAGGACAATGACTTTCGATTATCCCAACTGTCTGGGTCAATACGTTGAATTATGCTATAGACCTGGGATAACGAGGACCAGAGATATACCGACAGCTGTTTTATTGTCCGCCAGGAGCCAACCCGTGCACGAGGTCTTTTGTTTCCCGCAATATTCTGTTGGGGGAGAGGCAAAAATGGAAGCATGTCTCGTTTGGAGACCATCGGGTGTGGTTTTCAATTGCTATCGTCGTTCTCCTCGGTGGAGTTGAACCAAAAGCTTACACTGAAACTTGGACTAAGACTTCGGACGTAATGCCACCAGCCCAACGGGATATAAAGACACTCCCCCTCTTCCAAAATGCACTCAACATACTCTGCAGCAGCAAAAAGAGGGAACTGTTGATGTGCAACGGCTTTCTCTTCCTCCGTGCCATCCCAGCCAGCCAATACCCCAGCATCAACCTCACTTGTATTGCTCATGTCCACTCCCCCATCTTCGATTCCTTTCGGGTATACCTTGTCGCTTTCTCGTGGCGCATACAGCCTGACGTATTTTCTGCCGACAACTTGTGCGAGGATATTGTGATATGGATCGGTGTGCAGAGGACTGATGGTACCCGCGGGTCCAAACCAGGCATTCAAGAGTGGTTCTTCTAACTGCGGAGTTTCAGCGTGCTTCAACGAGAGAGGAGAGGAGTGATGGGGCGGCGAGCAGGATGCAAAACAGTAGTCTGGGACACAAATATCGTTTCTCAGAGCGGGAATTTGGCTGAAGAGATTGTGCTGAGCAAGATATCCAACACCAAAGCCCCCAGACATCGGGTCCTTCATTATGTAGTTTTCCAAAAATTCTCGGAAGGGAACTATCTTTTGCCCCCAGCCACTGTCAACATAGCTTCTTCCAAGTTCAATTGGAACTAAGCGTCGACCCCCGATGGTTCGAGACATGAGGTATGAAGGATTGTTCCACGGCCGCTCTCCGCGAGCTGGCCAGTGTGTCATGATGCCCGGAATGATCAATGGTTCTGGTCCAACATTATCATTGTGGGGATGTAGCATGTGCCTTTCGAATTTGCCAAAAGATGGATTTACCAGTTCTTGGACGGGCTTGGAGATCGTTGGAATAAAAACGGACGAGTCGGGAAATTGATCTGACATCGAAGAACGGTAATCAATTTTTCGACGCTTCGAGGCTGGTGGATTTGGAATGCTATCGTCCGAGGAGCCGTCGGGGATGGTAATGTTTTTATTGATTTTCTCCAAGAGCTCCAGCAGGTTCTGGATGGTATTTTGGTCGTTCCTCAGAATTGGAGGACCAGCCATTATAAGGGCCATATCAACTATTTGAACGATTTCATCAATAAATTGCTCTGAAAAAGTTGGATCTTTTGGCTCGCAGGACTCAGGGGCCCAATTGTACTGGGTCGCAAGCAAACAAATCTTCATGAAGCTCGCCACTCGAAAGAGCTCTCTCCAGCAAAACGGAACATCCTTATAAGGGAACGCATAGAACTTCTCCATTGCGAGAGACAACAGATCGTCTAATCTGCGAATAATAAATGAAGGGGGTATTTTCCGGTCTCCAGTCCGCAGACATAAATGTCTCAACAGCTTGAGAATGGCGACACCACATGGCCGTAAGGATTGCCCATTTCCATCAGAATCCGAATTGATATCGGATTTGGCGATATAAGAATCAAAGATCTCCGGGTTGCAGAAGGCATTCATGGACTTCGTGATGAACTCATCACAGAGGTTTTGACGGGGGGAGATTTGAAAATTCCCAAAACTGGCGGAAGTCGAAGCCGGGAAGGTCATCGCGCGGCATCAAATGGAAGAAAGGTATGCGCTTAGAATTTCCAGTCCAGAGATGGAAAGCAGCGCTCTGTAGTGCAAAGTATGTCTATAACAATCAGCTCTTGTGGTTGTCGGGCTCAAAAAGCGCGTCAGTCGAGGCCTCGCATTTGAGGCATCATGCTCAATTTTCAGATTTCCCGTTCCTTTTCCAGGACAAATACGACAAGCTCATGACAATTCGGAAATTCTCTTGATATTGATTTGCAGTCATTCTTAAAGCAAGTAAGTCCATAGCATAAGAGATATAGCTATCACGTGCAGTAAAGTCACGTGGACTCGTCCCTGGGGCTTGGCTGCATGCCTCCCTGCAATTCCAGAGCTTTTTCACTTACAATCCTAGAAACATCACCACCATTGTTCTCGATAAACTTAATGTTCTCATAAACTTCAAGAGCAATGCTTAAACTGTTATTACACGTTGTGACTTATGAAACCGGGACATTAGAAAAGAAGGTATTAAGATTTCCAGTTTTATTTTTAGTCGATTAACTACTAGAAATTTTAGCGACTTGCAACAAAATATGTACGTCAATCCAAAGAGGAAATGTGGTTCTGCAAGGGTAATAGTTTAATCCCTCGGAAAGTAAATTTTGAATGTACTTAGGGCCTGTTTGGCTCGCATAAATTATATAAAACTATATGCATGGATATTTGACGAGATGTCCTGAATAGTGACCTCGTATAAGTTGGTGCATATTATGAATTGTTTCATAATATATTGAGTATCGTTTGGCTCGTGGTGCATAAGTTGGTGCATATAGAGCCATATATATGAACTTTTAAAGATTTACACCTCTAGAGGTCTAAATCTTTTTTTGGTAGTGCATATCCTATTTATATATACACCAAGATATACGAGGTTAAATAAGGGATTTGCATCACTTTTAAATATGCATGCTAAACACTGGTACATATATAGAATTAGTGCATATATATATATATATATTACCACCTGAGTTTTGGTGGTGCATATCCTAGATATGCACGAGCCAAACAGGCCCTTAGTTACTCTGAATGTTGAAATATTTTTTCGTTGTATCAGTTCTCTCTGTGCAAACCCACAAGGCGCGATCTCGCGGAAGTTCTTTTATTCTACAAGATCCCCATGAAGACCTCAAGAAGGAGAATTCTTTCCAATTTAACAGACTACTGCCGCCAATCTTGTAACCATGCCCTCCCCCCTCCCCCTTTCCCCCCAAAAAACAATCAGTACAAGAAAAAACTCAAATCCACGAAAGTAAATTATATTTCCACCCACTGAATACCCACCAAATGCAACTTCCAAGCCAGGAAATTCGACTAGCATAACAAAACTGCCTGTGTTTTAAAAGATAATGCCAAAGCTAGAAGCAATGTCCAGAGCACCTTATCTCAAGTCGAGTTCCATTTCTGCCAAACGCGCCCTGTCATTTGCTCAACAATAAGAATAGATGGCTGGAATTTCAAGATCAAAAAGGAAGTCGATTAGAGGATGGAGTAATGGAGTAAACATGCTTCTGGAGTGCGGGGGAGTGGTGTCGTGGGATACCACTACTCTTGTTTGGTTTCCTTTTTCGATTGTTAGCATCAGTGCTCGAAAACAAAAAGAAGATAGATTCATGACTGACCAAGTTGCGCTTTGACTTTGAGCTTCCAAGTATATGGAATGAAGTTGTAATCAAAGAGTAGATGTGGGAAAGCTCCTCAAGTTATAGCAAACCCCAAGGACTCGGCCCACAAGCAAGCCACTACTCTATTTTGGAGACTTGGCTCTTAGAAATGAAAAAATCGTTCTATGAGAGCTTGTACGACATGGAAAAGTGTTGTACCTCTTTCATGCGCGAAGCGTCTAACTGCAATACAGGGGCAGTGAATTGATGGTGGTGGTTGCATCCAAAGGAAGAAATCATAATCTACGAAAGAGGGTGTTTGAGAACTACATCGCACTCGTGACTCAAATAGCAGGGAACCTGTTTTCGCGAACATGGGAACCCCCTTTTTTCAATATCAAAGAAACCGTTGACGATGTCAAGTTTGCGAGACAATTTAGGGAATCTCCCGAGGCTTCATTTCATTAAATTCCCTTTCTCTTTTTATTGTCGCATGTAGACTTCGGGTGATTTTTCTTTGTATACATATGGTCGTACCTCCTTACGAGTGCATTCTCGTTATCGGATGTTTACGGTCGTATTCTCTTACGCAATTTGAGATATTCTCGGTTATCGATCAAAGTTTGCAAAAGGAAGCCGGAAGAAAGGAGAGAAGGATGGGAAGGTTTGTGTGTAGCATCAAAAGAAACTGAAAATGTGGAATAGAAATATAGGAGAACGGAGGAAAAAGCTATACAAAGATAAACAAAGCGTGGCAGAAAGGCACGTAGAGTCCACGATTAACGTTGGCTGTTTTATACATTCGGCATCTATAAGGAATAGAGAAATACAACTAGAAAGCGAGAAGCAAGCTTGCATTAGGCCTCCAAATGTCCTGTGAACCATTGGCCTGTCACCATCATTGCGGTCGCAACACAACGCCGAGCTTCGTCTTAAGCTCAGGCCCCATAAGCGGCTTTCATCACACGAATTGTGTCCCGGACATATTCCTTTGCTTTCTCGAGCTCACCATCCATGGAAGAGAATGGATGGCCACAACCCTCATAGACTTTCAAGATACTAGGTGTTCCAGCTTTGCGAAGAGTTTCGTGATAGGCATGGCCTTCCGAAGTAAGAGTGTCGACGCCAGCAACATGAATCGAGGCCGGCGCAAGCTTGGCATGAGATGAAGCCAGGATTGGGGAGGCTTGAAACTGTTTGACGGTTTCCTTTCGGAGCTCTGTTCCTTTTTGTCAGTAAAGTTCTCGGTGCAACAAAAAACGGATTGGATGTATTGTGAAAGAATGAAACAGTAACTGCTTACCTAGATCCTTTCCCAACCAAAGATTGTAAAACCAGCGAAGTCGATTCAACGGCAAACATGGAGCGAATTCATTCTCATGATGACTCGCATATGGATCTTCTGGGGGGCATGATCCTTCGAGCGGGATGAATCTCGTATCTACAATTGGGACCGTGAGAATTTGGAGAACCAATTTTGGAAAGCCGGGAGTGTCCCGTGCCATCAAAGCGAGGACTGCTGAGAGCTGGCCACCTGCAGAAATACCACCTACGGAAACCCGAGATGGGTCGATCCCAAGATCATCAGCATTGGCAATGGTCCATTGGAGTGCGGTCCAGGAATCGGTAAGAGGAACTGGGTGTGGGAAGTCCGGGGACAGTCGGTAATCCACATTCAACACGATACAACCGACAGCTTGACACACTTGTCTACACCAGGAGTCGTCCGTCTCGAGGTTTCCAATAACGAATCCACCTCCGTGGAAATCAACGTGAGCGGGGAGCTTCGCGTCTTCGGTTTTCAAACCACCATTGATCGCAGCTGCTTCGGTTGGGAAGTAAACTCTGACCTCAATTTCGCCTGGTGGAGCAGCGACAGGAACTTTGAAGATTTTCACATTTCCAACTTCCGGCTTTGGACCTGGGGTGATCGGAAATGTATACAGAGATCTATTCGCATTGTAGACCTCGTATGTGACCTGGTCAGCTCGATATTTTGGAGCTGTTGGTGGCTGTCAGTACACTTTGCCAAAAGCCCTAGACTGTGACGTACCTTGATATTTGTTGTAGATTTCGACAAATTGAGCATCGAGTCGATCAAAGACCGAAGGATGGAGAGCGCTTGGAAGTTCTTGGCTGTCAGTCATGATGGATGGATGATGTGTGGATGTGGTTGAGTGGGAGGGGATTCGGGATATTTAATGGGGTAACCAAATAGCAACCAAATAGTCTCACAACGGGAAGGCGGGAAGGGTCAAACACAACGGGAGGTAAGGAGGTAAGACGTTACAACGACGACGGAGGTAACGGGATGAGTTGTGAGAATGATACTCTTCACAAAGCTAGTATAGACGACGGGAGGTCAGCACGACGGATATAAGTGCTGTTGACATTGGACACCCGATACCCGACCTGGAGGTTCAGGGTTTTCCCGCGTAACACGAGAACAGTTAGATTCCCAGCGTTCTCTGAAGGTACTTTCTGGTTCCTATGAGTCCCAAGTATAAATCACAATATAAAGCGAAAGAATGACGGTGATATATTCAACAAGAGAGAAAGCATTGATGGTGAGCTGTCAGCCCCCACTTACCCCACTCCCGCCTGGACACCCCAGCGCGGAGCCCTGAAGACATCCCCTGAAGAGCCACAACCGAACCCTAACCCATATCTCACCACTGGACTGGAACCTCCAACGTCTTTTCCTTTTTTTCTTTTAAATAGAAAAAAAACATCATTATCTCTAACCCTTAGCTATAATTTGCTACACAATTCATTCCAGCTTTTCTTGAAATCTAGTTCCGCTTTTTCCTTCATTTTGAACCAGCATGTCCTTGCTTTTCAAAGCATCGCGATTCTTGAACGATGCAGGTCCGTTTCGCCACCCCCTTCCGTACACCCCCTGAAAAGTTGAAAACCCATCTTCATTCTTTCCCATCCCACCAGACGAGAAACTAACACAACACTTAGCTGGACTCGAGAAATCCCTACGTTTTTTGCAAGCACTAACCCAACTTATTTCTTGCAACACCCCCACTCCTACCCCATGGCTCATCGCCCGGAAACAAATAGCTCTGGGTACGTTAAATCGCGACCCCCATGGAATGCTTCAAGAGTAACATGACGGGAAAGGACGACGTTACTTCCGCATCCCCAAAATCCTTCCAGCATTTAGTAACTCTATGTCGGCATTCACGGCACCAAACTCAGCAAACGGGAGGCTTTTGGTGTGGCTGGATAGTACGAGATGGATGTGTCAGGGGATGTATCTGGCGACTGAAACTTGTACCATGGTATGCCATTGATTGAGCAATTCGAATCGAGATGAAAATTGGGATCTAACTAACAAAAATAGCTGGATGCGATGGGGATTACGGAGCATGAATGGGCGGGTTGGATGACACTTGAGGCAAATAAATTCTGGTTTTATGCTTTGTTTCTAGGTGCCATTATTGGTATTCTGCAGTTGGCCAATCTATCTCCGCCATTATCATCAGTCCCATTGGAGGATGAAAAACTAGAAGAGGAGAGGAAAACTAAGCTGGTCGATTGGGAAAAACAGTACCGAGAAAAGAGGACGCGCATCATGAGACAGCTTGTGGTAGATAGCTGTGACCTGTTTATTCCAAGTGGGGTGGTAGGCTGGTACATTGTCTCGTGTAACAATCTTTGTATAATCATGCTTACGAGTACTGTTCTGGCGGGCGTGGATATTTGGGATCGTGTAAATAACACGGGGTAGAGTTGATAGATGGGCGATGGACTGGAATCGCAGGGTTTAGAATACAAATCAAAGGTAGAAAAATATCAAAATCGCAAGATAATACCGTTACAACAGTTCTGCCTTGTGTATAGGCTGGAGGAGGATGATCCACAGATGATATAAATTTCACGCGGCATTTTTGATGAAGTGTTAAAGGTTATCCCCCACCGCCTGAGATTTACTGTGTACTTGGCCCTCTTCCCTCTTTATGTCCGCCAGTAATTGGTCCTTTGTCCTTCGAATAGATGAGACACTATTCCAAGCTACGGAGTACATCGTAAACCGTGGATATATGATTGCTTTGTCTCGACATAGTCGCAACATTTCGCTTATCTCCGGTAGACCAGGTGTGTTCTTGACCATTGAAGTGGGTGGTTTCTCATGGATGTACCGACTTCCCCCATCATCTTCATGAATGCTCAGAATGTCCCCGCATTCCATTATGTGATCTTGCATGCCACTTATAGTATATCTCCTGCATGGAACACCCCATGAAGCAAAAGAGTCCGAATCCCAACTGCGCATCTCCCATTGAGGCCATGCATCATAATATTCATCATGCTCCCAGACCTGCTCCTCGGAATAATCCCAGCCTTCGTGCGCACAAGCTCGGCACATAACTCCTTCTTCCCAAGTTCCTGTTGAATTTTCGCAATAAGGGGCCCGTATCGTTACCATGTGACTCAATGTGTGTGGTCGACGCTCCGCTCGTGTTATTTTCCACGACGGAGTTTCTGGGTCGGCCTGGAAAGCACGCTGGTCGAAAGCCACTCGTGGTCTGTTGAATCCGATAGCTCCACGGACGCCATAAGTTCCAGGTGAGAGTAAAACGTGCGGAATATGGCCATACAATTCCACCGCAACCTCGTTCGTAACTTGCTCTTCATTGTCCAATTCAAACGGAATAACCATGGGAACATTCTCTTTCTCGGTCCAGCACGAATAACACATCCTCCTCGCGGTAATAAGATAAAGCATATCACCGAAATGATCACAGTAATGGCACTTCGGGGTTTGTATACATTCCGCTAGTTCCCGCAAGCTGAAGAAACGACATTGGAGTTCTAGTACTGCATATATCAAACCCGGAAACGAGACGACAAGCTTAAACATAGGCAATGAGTCCACGATAAATTTTGTTCGGCGGTTGATTTCTCTGAATGCCACCAAAGAACAAACATCGATGTTTGGAAGAATTTCGTCCATTATTTCCCTTGGCAAGCGATCGAACAACCCAATTGATTGGGAGCTTGGGTTTGCGTTTCTGATATTGACAAGCGCCCTCAACTCCTCCATATGTCTTCCCCTTGTTCTCGGCCTGGGATCATCGCCCACGAAATATCCTGGAAAGGGCGCTCGAAAAATATAATCATCAAAGTTGGAAAGAACTTCCTTCTCACGAGGTCTTCGTCGTTCGCTGTTCAGTAAGTCCATGTTCGACATTTGGAAGGAGAATGCCGGTCATTCAACGCAAGACGAAAAGTGAAGGAAGAAATCTCACCTTCTTCGCAGATGTTGGTTGTGTTTCAGGCGCGGTATTTATAGATTTTGTGGCGCACACCCCTGTATATGGTGGCGGTCTAGGTCAAGCATCTATACAGATCTCGTCAGCGTCTATTTAGTCTACCGAAAATTATACGAAGTAGCTAGGCTAATATTCTATAAAGTTAATATTATCTACTTTACGCTTTCTAGTGTTATAAGTAGTATCTGGAATATTATACTACTACGATATATCGTTGAAAATAGAGTTTAATATATACTATTTATATTATATAATTTAAATAATATTTAATTAATTACTAATTATATTATTAGTATTTTAATTAATATTATAATAATACTATAGTAGTACTAAGCCTAGTAGATTTAAGCTTTTTACTCTAGATTTTAAACTTACTTATTTTTAGCTTTATACTTTATAATTATATAATATAATATATATATTACGTAAAAAATATATATCTTAGCGTTTTTGTTTTCTTAGCCGGATTAGCACTTCTATTCTTTCTAAAGGTTCTTATCCGTGTCTTACTTACTTTTAAAGCTAGTCTTTCTTATTATATTCTCTCTTTTAAACGCTTCTAGTCTATTATATTCTATCTCTAGTCTTTAATATATCTATCTCTTCTAATTCTATATTTTTACTTCTATATAAGACTAATTTCCTTTCTCTGCCTAGTAGAGAGAATAGAAAGGTTTATATGTTATCTTATAGAAGTATATAAAGTAGATTAGTTTATAAGAGAAGTTATACTACCGCTCTCTTATAAACTAACCTACTTTACTTAGAGATACTCTTCCTCTTCTAGCTATTTCTAAACTATACTTCTTACTCTTCTCTCTCTTTCTAGCCTCTCTTTTTAGCTTTCTTAGCTGCTCTAATTCTTCTTTTATAATTATTCTTCTATTATATTCTAATATAGTAGAGTATTCTTTCTTATTCTAATTCCTAGAAGCGCTTAGATAGAGAAATCTAAAATACTAATATATCTAAATAGCTATATTTATAACTCTAGTTAAATAGAGTACTTTAAAAAATGTAATAGCACGAAATACACACTACTAGAGAAGAGGTATATAAGAGTGCGTTCGAGACAGAATAACGTATATAAATACTAGGCACTGATACGGAAGAAAAGGATAAACTAGCCTTTTCTAACTCTAGGAGAGTAGGCTGTTATATATAAGAGGTTCAGATAAAAAGGTCCGAAACCGACCAACGTTATACGTCGGCTAATACAAAAGCCCGAACCTACGTAACCTTCCTAAAACAGACAATATAAGACAATAACTGCTGAAACCTTATATATAGTAGGTACTCCTAGCTATCTAGGATAGTATGCTATTACATCCCTCTCCCTTGAAAAAGACTCGTCCCGAGTCTTCTCTCTCTTGTCGTTTAGGGCTGAATCGGGATGGCGTAAGTTGTTATATTAGTCGTACTTTATGGATTTTATCGTAAGCGAGAAGGTTAATTAGGGTCTGAATCGTAGCTGACCCGGGTTCGAAGATGCTTTGTTTATCGTAATGTTATAAGCGAGACAAGATGTCGAGATGTTGGTTCTAAATCGTATTCGTAGATGCTTATAAAAATAGAGACTTCGTTTCTAATCCTTTAATATCAAAAGCAAGCGTTCGCTAAAAGAGTGTGGTCCGATCCGTCTAGCAGGTCGGAAAAAGTTTAAAGTAAACTTAGAAAAAGTTTAAAGTAAACTCAGAAAAAGTTCAAAGTAAACTCGAAAGTTTAGAGTAGAGTCGGAGGTCGTTTAGTTGAGAGGTAGTGATAACTCAGTTAAGAGCTTACTTTGAGAGCGTACTGATTCGTATCCGATTCAAAGAATTCAATAAAAAAGAACTTCTAGCCTAGCCAGAAGTGAAAAGAAAGTAAGACTCTAATTAGAGTTAGTAGGGTTTCGGCTAGTCAAAGGCGAAGTTGTTACTAAGTTATCGAAGTTAAAATTATTATTTGAAGTTTAGGACGATAAAAAGAGTAGTTTCAGCTAGTCAAAAGAGTTTATTACTAAATATTGAAAACGCTTTCTAAAGTTTAGGATAATAAAAGGAGCAGTTCTAGCTAGTTAAATGAACTTAATACCAAAGTTGTTATATTATCTTATTCTCTTCAGAGTACTTAAGGACTTAGTTATTATCTTCCGATTTCGAAGAAGAGTTACTATTAGATTATAAGGAGCTTGGAGCTAAAGTATGTCCTATATATAGAAGAACTGTTCTAATTCTAGTATCTCCTTAAGTATAGCTATACTCGAAAAGCGACCTTTTGAAGTCGGTAAAAGTTTCTTTAGCGTATCCTTCTCCTAATTCTACTTCTATCTCTTTTAATAATATTTAGTTAATATTATTAAAGATAGTAATAACTTAGCTAAGAGCTCGCTTCTAAGTTTCGTTCTAATAGAAAGCGTATTTTAACTAATTCGTATCTAATTTAAGAGAAGTAGTAGGAAGGCATTAGAGGCAGCGATGTCTCTTAAGCAAAAGAGGTCTAAATTCAGGCTTTGAAAGCAAAGAAGGGTTCGAACGAAGGTTTAAAAGAAGTTTAGATCAGTGAGGGTTTAGAGGTAGGATTTAGTTATTAACTTCGAGATTCACTTATAATTTTGTTTTCTATCTCTCAGCTAACCGATCGTTTATCCTTTGTTTTTATATCGCCATCTCGTCTATATATCGTCCGTATTTAAGAAGTCTTACTTATCGTTTTATCAGGATCTTCTAGGTCTTAGTATACAAGTATAATTTAGAAAGGGTTCAGAGAGGTGTCTTTCAGAAAGAGAGGTGGCCCTAGAAGAGAGTTATCGCTCGACGCCTCGTAGTAGAACTAATTTAGAGAGAGACCTAAGGTCTTCTTAGAAATTCGACATATTAATATCGATTTAGAGTGAGGGGGGGGGTAAGATTAGATTTAGAAGCCTTCTAGATAACTTTAGTATAGCAACTTATTCACCGAACCTATATATAGTAGTCTCTATATAGAGAGAGTTATTAGAATTCTAAACACTTAGCGTATTTAAATCCTATAACGTATAAGACACGATTTTTACTAGCTATCTATATAGATACTAAACCCTAGTATTATTAGCTGTCTAGGAGATCTCTAGAATCCCGGCTATTTAAGAATAGCGTTATTTAGGTCTAATTCAAGCCTAAAAAAGAAATAAAAGCAACGATAAGCTTAAAAGAGAGATTATAAATACTATTACTAGCAAAGAAGAGTTTTTCCTTTTTATATAATAGTACGAAATATATACTACTAGAGAAGAGGTATATAGAAGTACGTTTAAGACAGAATAATATATATAAATACTAGGCACTAATAAAGAAGAAAAGGATAAACTAGCTCTTTCTAACTCTAAGAGAGTAGGCTATTATATATAAGAGGTTCGGATAAAAAGGTCTAAAACCGACTAACGTTATACGTCGGCTAATATAAAAGCCTAAACCTACGTAACCTTCCTAAAATAGATAATATAAGATAATAACTGCTGAAATCTTATATATAGTAGGTACTTCTAGCTATCTAGAATAGTATATTATTATAAAAAAGAACTATACTAATAACTCTTAAAATAGCTTTTTTATAGCTTATATTAATAAAAGTAGCTTATATAAGAACTTAAACTTTAATAATACTATAAATAAATTTAGCGATAATATAAATTTAATAGCTAGAACTTTTGTAGTAACTTTATATAGTATATAAATATTAAAAGCTCTTTAATTAGTTTCTTAATTTCAAGTCTTATTTTTAAAAAGTAGTAAAGTAATAAAAGAGTATATATAAAAAGTAGAAATAACTTTATTTTTAGATTTTAGTATATAATTAGTACTATTATAATATTAATTAAGTAGTATAGTATAGTAAAAATATTAGAATTTTAAATATTCTAATAATATATTTATTTAAAATACTATATTATTTTATTAAAATAATACTACTAGTAGTACTAAAATTTAGTAGATTTTAAGCTTTTAGAGAAGTGTTTTAGTTGATGTTTAGAAGACGTTAATTATAGAATAGATATTATAGTTTTATTTATTTATATTACTACTACTATTCTCTATACCTAGTAATAGAATCTAACTAAATTCACTTATAAAGATATTATTTACTTAGGAAAGTAGACATATCGTTATAGAATTAGAGGCTAAGGTCGTTATAAGAGTTTATCTTAGTAAATTACTATAGGTTCAGCCGAGCATATCTGTAGCACGTGACCTAAGGAAACTACATATAGCCCGCTAGTCCCTCACTTTAGTAGCTTATCTTTTATAGCTTTTCTCTAACCTTTAGACGCTATAGATTGAGATCTGAATTCAGAGTCCGTCTTTCTCTAGTATTAGACCAGAATAGGCACTGGAATCTCACTCCGGTCTTCGCTGTTTATCGTTAATTATATACAAATAGAACTTCACTCTTCCGCTGTTTTGTCGTCTTGACTTAGTAGGCGAACGATGAAGTTCACACCCCCTTAGACGAACCGACACCCTTCCACCGGTATACAGGTTTTAATCGCTTTGTTAAGCTCTTCGGAAAAAATCGCACTATATCATATCTCTCTATTTATGAACCTAAAAGACTACGGTTAATACGACGGCATCAAGACCCGGGTGAGGTGTATAGCTAATCTAAGTAAACTAGACGATAGTTTACGAGGAACGACACGAGAGAGAACACAAAGAGAAAGAGAAGAGAAAACCGGCTTCGTCCTCTACGCGAAAACCGAAAAAAGAGGAGGAAGAAGACAGCTTGGATTCTATATTCCATCGGTTCGAAGAGACTAGCACTAGAACCCTTTGTTAGCTTAAGAGACAGAGAGAGGGGATGATATACATAGTCAAGCTTATAGAGAAAGAAAATAAGAAACTGACTTTATATATTCGAGTGTTACGATACTCTTAAGCGTTTCCTACCGACTTAGCCTTATATACTATATAATTTATCAAGTTCTTATTCTCGTAGCACTTATACTATCTTTTTTATAGTACGAGCTTTCTCTAGGCTATTAAAAACTTCTTTAGTATATACTTCTTTACTATTAGCTATAGATATAGTAAGAAATAATATAATAAGAAAGAGATATACTCTTAGAATTCTAGAGATAATAGATTAAATAAAGGAATAAAGGCTTAGAAGTTAGTTTTTCTTTACTTATGAATTTCTTTACACTTATAATATAATAAGATAATATACTTATAAAGAGGTATTCTAGAAGTGATAATTAGAGCTAGCTAAGTTAATCTTTATTTTAGAAGTAGTTCTTATATAATATTCTAGGTTCTACTAGATATCGCTATAGTATATAGCTTTAGAGACTTATATATAGCTTTTTATACTTATATCTTAGTAGATTAAACTTATCGCTAGTATAAGTATTAAAAATTTTATAAAAAGCTAGAAAAGAGATAGATATTAAGTAACTATAATCTCTTTTAATATATTAACTTATAGATATTCTTATCTAACTAAGTAATAAAATAAAATAAAAGTTATTATATAAGTTACTTAACTATACTTATCTCTTTAATTCGTTATATAACTTACGTAATTTAGTAGAACGCGGTTCTAATCTTATATTTCTAGCTCTAATATAACTAAATAATTAAATTATTATCTTATTCTTTAAACTCTACTAAAGTATATAATAATATAGAAATTTAAAAACAATTTATCTATTCTCTTATATTTAAAAAGCTCTACTAAAAAAAAAGTTATTTTAGCGTAAATAAGTCTATTATACGAGTATATAAGCTAAGCTTTCTCTATCTACTTCTACTACTTCTACTACTTCTACTACTACTTTCATAATCTTTTATTCTTCTTTTTACTTAATATATCTTTTCTAGAATAGCCTAAAGCTAATACTACTCCTAGTATTAAAAAGTCTATAAAAAAAACTCTTAAAAAGCAGGCCTCTTAAGTACGCTTTATAGACGTGTCTCTCGACGACGAGTACGATTCTAATCTTATTAAATAGGAGCTCGTAGATTCTTTAGATTATAGAAACGATAATAATAGTAATAAAGAGAGCGAGAGAGATTAGAAGAAGAGATAGAAAGAGAGGTACTACTATTATACGTAGAATAAAAAGTGAAACTTTAATATCTTAGTACTCTTAAACGGGTTTAGTAGTATCGTAGTTTAAAGCTACTTAGATTTTAGTATAATTCTAATCTAAATAGAAGTAGTTTTAAACTAGACTTCTAATTACGTCTATATATAAGTTATATAGCGAACTAAAGAGCTATAGTTATTTTAAATAAATATAAGTGAAAATAAGAAGAAATAGTAGTAAACTATATCTCTAGCTACTCTTATTACTAAATAATTTTTTTTAAAAAATACTTAAGCTTAAATATATATATATAAAACATTTAATATTTTAATTAATAATATATATACTTAGTATTAGAAATATATGATTCTTATAGAGTATATATATTATTATTATATAAAAGATCTAGAAGAAAATAAATAATAAGATTATCTTAAGAAAAGTGTTAGTATTAGGTAATAATTACCTTACTTACTAATAGGCTTTAGGTTTAAACCTTAGTCTATACTAGTTCTTTCTAGTGTTGTCTAGAAGGTTCGGTTACGTTCTCGGCTATAGTTAAGCGAATACGTGATCCTTAGAACCTTCTAGTAACTCCTTTGATTTATAAGCTATAGAAGCTTCTAGTATTTACTCTAGAAGTATATATAGCTCTCTTCTATCTTTTAGTTAGAAACTAAGTTAAAAGTTAAAATTTACTAAGTCTTTTATACTTATACTTCGACTTTTTAGAAACGTGATTTAGCGATTATCTAACCTACTCTATACCGATTTAACTTACGTACTTCTGACCTACCTTATAGCCTACTCTGTAGTCTACCTTATACGTATATAACCTCTTATAGGTTATGAGCCTAGAGAGCTATTTTTAGGTCTCTGGAGCCGAAGCTTTGTTACGTGATATCACGTGATCTTATCTAACTTCTGGTTCGAATACCGTTATATTCAGTGGTATACTCTACCTCCTCTACCCCTCCTCTAATAGTGAAGTCTTTAGTAAGAGATCTGTGTTCTGTGTCCCTGAGTTAGAAGCTTTAGCGAGAGTAAAGCTAGAGATATAAGTAAATATATATGAAAACTCGTATATATACTATTTATACTTAGACCTGCGGCTATATTTGTACGATTACGTTATCCTATAGTAAGTGGTATAGCCTTCTTCTTAAACTAAGGAGTCTAGGCTTATAGCTACCTTTATATAAGGACTTATATATATAAAGAAGCTAGTAAGAAGTGGCTATCTCTTCTAGTAGACTTTTAGATTATATAAGACTACTATTATCTATACTTATAAGAAGCTATCCTTGAAGAGGGTTAAGTATAGCTTAATTAGTACGTAGGTTATCCTATTCTTATATAAGATAAGTTAGCCTAGTAAGAAAGAAAGATAGTATAGTTATTTATATTTAAAAGAGAATATAAAGCTTACTATTCTTCTCTAACTGAAAAAGCTAATAAGTACTTAAAAGAGTATGTTTTAATCTATATATATATATATATATATATATAGACTTTAAAAAGGGGTTTTAAATATATCTTCTACTTTGTTTAAAAGAAAGAAGCTAATCAGCCGCTCTAATTATATAGAGTGGCTTATAGAAGCTAAGCTTTATCTAAAGATAAACGGTTTTATGTCTTATATCTTAGGTACTATTGAAGAACCTAAGAGGTCTTTATATTATAATTAGACAAAAGAAGGTAAATATAAAGCTAAATTAGACGAATTAGTAGTTAGATATAAGGATAAACTCAACAACTATAGAGCTAAAAGTAATAAAGCTCTAGCTGCTTTAGAATCTATTATATCTTCTAATAATATAAAGAGATATATAAATATCGATTCCTCTTCTATACTTTAAGATAAGATTAAGTCTGATTTTAGTAGCTCTAGTCTAGAACTAGTAGGTTGATATTATAATAAGATAACTAATACCCGCTATAGTAACTTTAGTACTATAAAGGAATATATATCTGAAATTTAGTCTTCAGCTATATACTTAAGAAGCTTAGACGAAAAGGTTTCTAATGCTTTTATATTAGTTACTATATTTAATAGCCTTCCTAGTTCTTTCGATTCTTTTATATCTAGAAAGTATAAAGATATAAGAAATAACGTTAGTTCTATAGACTTAGAAGAGCTAATAAGCGACCTTATAGGCGAAGAGTCTAGAATAACTCAAAGAAGTAATTTAGAAGCTAATAAAGCTTCTATTAAAACTAGCTCTCTATGTACCCACTATAATAAAAAGGGACATATTAAGAGTAAATGCTTTTTACTTCACCCGGAGCTTAGAAAGAGCTCTAATAATACTAGTAATAATACTAGTAAGAATACTAGTAATAACTCTTCTAAAAAGAATAAAAAGAAGAATAAAGCTAAAGACAAAAACTCTAGTAAGTCTAGAGAATTAGAAGACTCTAAAGACTCTGAAGACTCCGAAGACTCTAATTCTAATAATAATAAGTCTAAAGTCTCTTCTAGAGTTATTATGTCGGCTAGTATTAATAGTAATAATAAAAATACTATAACTAGCTATACTAGTAATAAAAGAAAACTAGTATTAGACTCCAGGGCCTCTAATCACTTCACGCCTAATAAAAGCTGGCTTCTTGATTTTAAAGAGCTTAATAGCTCTATTATAGTAGCTAATAATACTAAAGTACCTTTACTAGGTAAAGGTAATATACTTGTTACTTATAAAGGTAAAGAGCTACTTATTAAAGACGTATATTATGTCTCTAGTTTTAAGAATACTCTTATTTTAGCTTACTCTTTAGCTAATAAAGGTTAGGTTATTAAGCTTAATAAAGACTTTACTTATATTAGTAATAATAAAGCTAATATTAAGATTAAAGCTCTTTAGCTAGACAATGTCTACTGTCTATCTAACCTAGCTATAGATTATAATAAGCTTAAAAAGGTAGTTTATAAAGCTAATAGCTCTAACTACTTATCTAAGACTAGAAGTAAGAAAGTAGACTCTAATAAAGAGTCTAAAAATAAACTAAAAAACAAGTCTACTCTCTTAGAGACTACTAATAAAAAGCTTTCTAAAAAGCCTTTAAAATCTAAAACTTCTACTATTTTAGTCTCTAAAATAGAGGGTGAAAACCTTATAAAGGAAGATAATAAGGCTACTATTATTAAGAAGCCTTCTATAGGTTTTATTTTAGAACCTAAAACTTATAAAGAAGCTATTAGTTCTAATAATCCTTATAAGAACTATATGATTAAGTCTATAGAAGAAGAGATAAATAACTCTTTTATTACTAAAGACTCTTCTTCTTCTTCTTATTCTACTATACTTACTATATCTAGGTTAGTTTATAAGAATAAAGACTTTAAAGAAGACAATATAAAGCTTAAAGGTTAGTCTATAATTAAAGACTTTAAATAAGTTCTAAAAAGAACTTAGCTTTATATAAAAGACTTTTAGTATTCTTAATTAAAGAGATACTTTTTATTTTAGTCTATTAAGTCTCTCTTTAACTTTTAGCTTCTATTTAAGTCTCTACTAAAGAGCAAAATA
>LLCB01000429.1:0-38396 GCA_001414345.1 Hymenoscyphus infarciens
GGGGGGGGGGGGTGGGGGTGAACGGAAACATTGGAGCTGGCGCACCAGAGATAGGCAATAAAAACGCACAATCGATAACTACGAGCTCATGCTTTGGAACTGTCTTAGAGCACTTAAAGTCTAGAAAGAGTTTAATCTTACCGTTTTAAAATGGACAATTACTCCGTAAATATCGAGAAACACTGGGGAGTTTTGGAGTCGAAATGGACAAAAGCCCGAAACGAAGCGTCTGGAACAGATGATCTATACTCGATAAGCGAAAGGGGGAATATGTCGAGTCTTGTATAACCTCTAATCGTGTGCTTGATAAGTTAAAGCTAATATTTCCTAGGTCGTGAGCTTGTAGGAGCAATCAGGACGCTATTCCATGCTCATCGAGAGGTCGCATTAGAGGAGAAGAAACTGGTTCAGATATATGACATAAAAGACAGAGTGCGCCAGTTTGTGATGAGGGTAGCGAGGGAAAATCCCTAAGACGAAAGTGATTTGTTTGACTAAAAAGGAATTACTGCAGGGCAGAGTATTTGGCTCACGCCAACTTGTTACAACCTTCTACAATACCCTAGTTCTTGTTCTCGTGGTGCATTTTTTGCTTAACTTGGTCTTCAAAACCCCTAGCCTCATGCTCCGCTCTCAAAACCTCTACCTATGAAGCGGCGAACTGATCTGCACTAGTGTTGTTGGCATTATTTAGAATCTCTATCTCATTACGCAGCCCCGTGGCCCTATTTCTCGCGGCAGCTTCTATCTTACGCAGGGTGTTGATCGGAGGGCTGACTCTCTTGTATAGCTTTTTAGCTCTCTTAACAAGCTTCGCCAATTTACCGTACATTCCTGTCGTGTCCATAAGTTCTCTAAGATTAACTTTTTCGAGAAAGTTCTTCTGGGTGATTGTCTTTTTGCCTTTGGCCGATCGCTGCGGTCCGGCTTCAGCTTGCTGTATCTTGCTTAGCCAGCGAACCAAATAAGCAACATACACCTGACTCACCGTTGGTAAAGGTTTCGAGGTTTCGCAAAGGAATAGCCAACGTAAAATAAAGCGGGATGTGCTCCGTGCTATGGTGGTGTCAGCGGTTGATTTACGGCGGCGACTGCCGTCTTCCAACCTCCATCTCTCTAGCCTCGCGGGATTTATCCTGCGACTTTTTGAACATTTAGCATACATCTTGAATTATGTTCGTGGCTCTTACCATTGCTTCGGCTGTTTTTTCCACAGTAGTTGCCGACTCTTCGTAGTGGTGGGTGGGTTCGTTGAAGTGTTATAAGGATTGGCGAAGTTTCGTGGTTTCGCGACTTGGAGATCGATACAAGTGGAAGAAGTTACTGGCAACCTTAGCATCGCGAGCCCTAGATTACTCTCCGGGAGCGAATCATCAAATTTTTGGCGCCAGCTTCGGTCATGAAATGGCATCATATGCGTAGTTATGATCAAGTTTGGAGGGAATGCAAATATTACATTGATTTAATGAAAAGTCCTCGCGGACCTACAATCAATGATAAGTGATCATTTCCTGCCTATGATAATGTAATGTCCCTGCGGACGATCAATCCCGAAGCGTTGTCCCCAGCCACTTATTCACTACCATCAACTTCCTCTTCAGAATCATTCTCCTCATCTATCTCCTCGTCCTCGTCGCTGCCAGCCTCATCATCATTCTTGTCCTCGCTGGGCACTTCGCCAGCCTCAACTTGTCTAACAGCATCGTTGTACTCTTTCTCGTTCTCCAACTCGTTCTCACCATCGTAGAATCGCACGAGAGATCGGAGCGTAATCACCTCGCGGTGTTGAGGAAAGCCTTTGAGACTTGGCGGGTGAGTTGCTTGAAGCATCTGTTAGTTCGCTAATCCTCTAGGTTGCGTGCTTGCTATTCAAGATCAACTCCCGAAATTCGTGAGAACAGTCATCGTAAGGATATTGGACGTGGGATCCCGCCAGGGTAAGGATGCGCCATTCAAGATAACATTCATCAAACAAGGCTAGATATTCATTATTAGAATCGAGAACTTTGTTTTACTAGGGAAAGGACATACTATCCCAGTCCAACTGGCTACGGGAGGCATTTTCAGGGCGGCGGGGCATCATAGTACAAAGGTTTGTACTCGTCTATTACTTATTAAAGCTTTATCTATCTTAAATACTTGACTAGTATTCTAGCTTATCTTAATATTTACATATTTCTTACTATTAAATACTATTTTAATCGCGGAAGCAGTGGCACCAAAGGTGCGCTGCATTTGCGAGATTTTGAACTATACCTTCCAAAGTAACTCATAGGCTCGTTTATAACGTTAAGACTTCTAGATTTTTGAAAATAATTTCCATTACTCCGTGGAACACTCGTCAACTATTGTTGCTATTTAACAGGACTAAAAGAACTATGTTTTACGAAACAACTTATAATGACGTCGTATACACGTAGCAAGAACTCATTTGATTTCTTGTAAGTTAACAAGGTGGAACACTTATAATTCTAATCTAAGGATTTTAAAATAATTACTAGAAGACTGCTTTCTCTCAGAGAACATAAATAAGAATATTCTATCTAGAGACTTACTAGAAAATAACTTACTAGAAAATAACTTCTTAGATTATTTAGGACACAACTTCTTCTATCGTCCTAACACACTTCAACTATGATCAATACTTAAGAGAGCTAAAATAACAACATCCTACAAAGAAACTTACTAGAAAGCAGCTCCTTGACTATTTAGAAGACAGCTTTTTCTCCCATCGTTATACTCTTCAACTCTTCTTATTAATCAAGGGAAATTGAACAAGAATATCTTATAAAGAAACTTACTAGAAAGTAGCATTTTGACTATTTAGATAACAGCTTCTTTCATCTCCGTAAACTCCTTCAACTATTCTTTTTACCACAGAAGAATACAACAACGGTATCCTAAAAAGGAACTTACTAGAAACTAGCTGAGAAACTGTAATAATTCAGTTTAATTGTTCCAGTAAGTTTAATAAAACATAATTCGTTGTTCAAACAGCCTGGAACAATGTTAGTTTATTAGCCTGGCTATTTTGAAGTAGTCAGTTAAAGCAATCACAAGGAAAATAGTATGTTAGATCAATGAAGACACGTCAATTAAGGCCACAATGGCACAGCAGAAGTTATATATGAAAACTTCATTGCAAAATAACCTCCACCAGCATTACCTCCACACAGCTGACAGACGCCTTTATGGCTATTCTATCCTACTTTCATCCCCTGAAATTAAGAAACCACCCGACACCTATCTTACAATACACATACAATACAAACTCCCCAACTCCAAGCTACCCACGATCCAAAACCCCAAAACTCCACCCCCTATCTTACAACACTTGACACTCGGTCAAGTGTTTCTTGGATGCCATTCCCCTCTTCTCCTCACATCCTGGGCAGTTGCATTCGAATCCGTAGAATCCCGGAAGCTCATCTGGTTTGTCAGAGTAGGAGATGGTTATCTCCTGCCCCTTGGGAATTTCCTTCCGTGCCGTGACCACCAACAGATTCTCCTCCTTGTGGTATCTGTACCCACAGTTTGAATAGGGTCGGCACTGGTGGTTAAACCGCGAACATTTGATAAAGATGCCATTTTCGTCGCCGGTGGTTTTGAATCTAACAAATATTCAGTAAGATATTCATAATAGCTCCAGTAATACAACAATACAAGGGAAAGGGGAGTTTTACCTGTTGGTGGAAAAAATGCTCGTGACTCTGTTGTCACTGGTAACTTCACCACCGCCTCTGGGGTACGCGTGCAAGCTGAGGTATGCCGCTGTATCTTCCTCTGATAGACTCTGCCACTTGTTCCAAATTTGTATCTCCTTTGCCAAGAAGAGAGGCGTCTCTGTCATGATGACCTCGCCTTCCTTGATGTCTTTGGTAGCAAAGGCACCAAGACCTGCACCTGCCGACTCCCGTACCTCGAAGTGCTCGGTCGCAAACTTCGGGTCGTAGTTGAAAACAGGGAGTGTGGCATTGTCCCAGGCTGGCAAAGGAGACGAGAGGGGTGTGTCCGAGGAGGGAAGAAGGGACGGAAGAGGTAATTGAGGGGATGGCGAAAGAGACAGGAGGGTAGCGAAGGGAGAGGCAGAGGAGGGAAGGGTAGTCGCGTGGTGAGGACGTTGCCATCGCTACTCGCAATTAGAACTATGCATCACAAAAGGTAATGATGAAGACTCACCCGGTACCAAGCCGCCACAAGTTCCGGATTTCCATTCCGAAACAAATCGTAGTCTTCAACCAAGTACCCCATGGTTTGTGTAGACATATCTACTACCCGGTGTCAACAATGTTAGTTTATGCAAGGAAGTGTGCAACGAGCGGAAATGGTGCGAGGTGAGAGAAGAGTAGCAGTGACTCGGCGATACGAGAGGGGGAGGAAGAAGCAGGTGTTTGGCGCAGAGTCTCCCAACTATCAATTCCTCTACGAGGGTAGCTATTTGGTCTTGTTGAAAGTGTATCACGAAGAGGATTGAATCCGAAGCAATTGCCAATGTGAGTTTCCAAAAATGAGAGTGCAGAAAGCCTAGGCGTTGTCCTTTTCCGTAATTTTGTTGTGGTGACGCGTGAAGACAAGGTCGTTCAATGGTTGATGTATGTGGCCAGTGTCTATGTATCCCAATCGTATGTATGTGCCAAGGAGAAGTATTCCAAGAAAAGACCAGGGAATCGAGTTTGAGATGGTCGGGAATGTGTTGTGTTTGGTCAAGTGTATGTTTGTTGTTGGTGAATATGGGACAGGGTGTTGTAGAGGAAGGCGCTTTGTGCAGAGTTGGTTTCAAAGTCTCTTGAGGTAGAACCGCTTTCGGTGGTTGAAGAAAGTTCCGACGCTGCGGTGTTGGCTTGCGATTGCAACGCGAGTTTGAAGAGCGGACTACCAACTGACCACTACCTTTTGCACTATCTCCAAGTGGTGATAGAGGTAAACGCAAGTTGTAGGATCGCAGTAAGAATCAAGTGTTCTTGGAGAGAGAGAAGTATTCTTGTTTGTGGATGCAGTTGCAATCAGAAGTGAGGCGTCTTTTTGTAGAAAATTTTGACCAATTCTGGAAGGCGGTTGGTGAATCGAGAGGTGAGTTGATCGGGAGCGGGCCGATAAGCGGAAAGTTTTCCGTTGATTTCCAGTTTTGGGTCGCTTCAACCGATTGAAAGCGAAAGCGCAGAGGAAGAAAGGACAGTTGGGCAATATGTGAAAGATATGCAAGGGTGAAAATTCAAATTTTGCACTCACCAAGATTCACAAGCAGTCTGCCAACTGGGTCCTGGCTATTGCCAGCAAATTGGCTGGAAGCAGCAATTATTGTCATTCTGCAAGCTTTGTCAGTGAATGTCCAACAAAAACAGGAGGCTCTCTGCCAAATATGGCGTCACCCCCCCCCCCCCCCCCCCCCCCCGCACACAACCAGCTTTTACAAAAGCACTTTAGTGTCTTGGAGTGGCCATTGACCCAAAGGATCAGTGGAGCCAAACTGTACAGGTTTGCCTAGCAACCTGCAAGTAAAAACAAGTGTTCCCTTGCAAGCGCCGATCCTCCAGTACCAATTGGACTTTGAAGATTTTGTTGCCTCTGCTTTTGCGGTGAGATTGCCACTGCCATGGTCACACTAATGACCATAGATAGGGTGGTCTCAAAATAAGAGTAGGACAAGTCGATTCATTGAGGTAGTCTTTCAATGGGGGATAGTGAGATATCTTACTTGTATATTTTGATTCTTGGGTTCTTTTCTTTTGCTTTTTTCCAGGGCTTGAGTGGCTTTCCAAATTGAGGATCAAGGCGACAAAGGCAACCAAAGCGACCACGACGTTCAATTGAAAACAAAGTGCAAGAGATGACAGAAGTAGGTTGTCCATGACTAGAAGGAGACATTTTGGAGGTAAAGAAGAGATAGTTGGGTGTGTAAACAGTTGTGCAAAGTTCGATTTTTGATGAGCAGAAGAGTATTGTCAAACTTCAATGAGGCAGGGCAAGAGCAACCTTAACAATTTGAAACGCAACTTCCGGTTCCACCCGTAGCCTACACGTGCAACGCTAGCAAACTGCCAATTGCATACCCTTGCCTTGTTAAAAATATAGGGCACAAAAAGCGGCAAGCAAAGATCCCAGTTTTGTTTTGAATTGTTTGGCACTATAATTTCAGTAGAAGAATTAGCAGGCATATCTCAACTAGAAGAGAGGACAGCAAACCGAATCATATCAAGCGACTTGCCCCTGATTCAATGAACCGTCGATTGGCCGAGTGAGGAGTGACTTGTAAGTTCATCCTTTGGGTCTCATCAACTAACTCTACAAGCACGGCTCGCTTCATATCCAGCTGTTGGTTTCCTCTCCTTTGGTCGCAATTGGCTCCAATTGGCTAACTTTCTTGCATAGCGCCAACCCTACCTTACTGCAAGCCCCGGATCAACCATCCCTTCAAATTGAAACCATGGAACCACCTCCATAGATATCTTTCTGCACAAGGAGGCAGGTTGATCCCCATCCATTGTCCATGCTAAGAAGCTAACCTCCTAATGATGAAAGGAAAATCTGGAACTTACGCCAAATTCCAATAACAGCATTCAAATAAGCAAGATACTCGCACGGCTCGTTGGCGTACACATGGATTTCATGTACGCCATAAATCCTCTTCCTCTGAGTCTCCCTCGGGGTCTTTCGGTCGCAACTGCGATAGGCTTTGCGGCTCTTCCCCCCTCAAAAAGCTGAATTGCCCTTGAATCAGGGCTCTTTGCTGCCGATCAACACTCCTACGATGCGAATAATGCTTCCTTCTATGGGCAAACAAAACCCCTCGCACTACACAAATATGCCCAAAAGGACAACCATAGAAAGAACTGCGATGCTCGAGTGGATAATCGAAAGAAGAGGAGTTCTCGGCATCAAGAAGTTTCGCAGACGCTTCCGATAATGAATGGTCTCGCGTTGGCGTTGTCAATAACGAGGTGCGTTAGGACATCGTGTGGGTGTCGAGCATGTTCCAAGTGGTCTTTGCCGTGGTCGTCATCTCTCTTTCGCTGGCGGTGTGCGGGCATACATCCACAGCCACGCTTCTCTTGTACTTCTCTCATACTTCTTCATACACGGCCGGCACTGTCTTTCCTTCGAGAGCCCCTATACGGGAGGCGGGGGGGGGTTGTTGCCCAGCCTCGGCGTAGCGACGAATCGCCGACGATGCCATCTTGCCTTGGCATCCTGGATATCCGCTGGCGGCGTGTCTTCGAGATAGAATATGGATGAGAAAATGGAAGCTGGAGCGTGGCTCGGGGGTCAGTCCCTCGAATACGCGCTTCTTAGAGGTTGGCTTTGGTGATGCTCCCAAAGAAGCCCCTGCGGCATATTCCCACCTTCTTTCGGGATATTCCCAGATACACTTTCATTCCAATGAAAAGTAATCTAGATTTGCCAGATTAGATCAAGTTTTCTTCAGCAAAGTTAGAAAAACTCCATGAATGGAAACAGCTACATGCAGGAAACAAACTGCGAAAGATCACGGCTCGGTCATGTGATATAATGTGATATAATGTGACATCCAGAAATCTGTCAATAGGAAACTTATAGATAGTCAAGAAAAGAGTAATAAGTTGGACATGACCCAAACAATCTCCCACAACCTTTGTTAAAAGAAAATGCCTATGCAGAAACGGATTATCAACAATGTCACATGACTCTTCTCGACCAGCCAGACCGGGATGGCGGGGTGGAAACGGCCACTGCCAGGTGAGACTCTAACTGGATGACATCAATTTCATAATCTTTAGAACGAAAGGATGAACACCCAAAAGACAAAACTGGACTACAAAACCCTAGTACTTCTACTAAATACTAGTACTATTACCCAAATCCCATTGCCCATGGGAAAGAACCCGAATTCCATACCTAATGGAATTTGGACATACCGTGTAACATATGACCCATGATCGATGATGGCGGTTCATCTAAAGCTCTCACCGACCACGGGATAGTAGTTTATCATATGCTCTTGTCCAAACAACAACTGTTGCAAAGTGCTTGAACCTTATATTCTCGCTAGGGCTGCATTCATGGTAATGTCTTTAATTTTCAGAGATGATGCCAGTTTTAGGAGGTCTAGAAGAATGAGAAAGTCTGCCACATGTTTTACAAGTTCGAAGTCAGCTATAAAAGTGAGAGAAATTCAGAATTCTACCTCTCACACAGAATGATAGGATGGGGTAACTCTACGCGTACCTTACAGGTTCTTTTCTGGAAAACCCAACAGGCACAAATACTTACATTCGGCCTAGGCATCATTGAACCGTTTCATCTCGAATACTTCCAGAATGTTATTTTTGGTTTGCGGGGTAAGTCTCGGGGATGCAGCATTGCTGTAAATAACCCTATTTCTTGCCGCCTTCTAGCCACAGAAGAACCCATGGCTTCACCGTCTCACTGGTTCCACTTGGGATTGTCCAATCTGTCCTTTATTTTTCCATCTTTGCACAATTCGGGCGCTGAGACTTACCAACGATCATTTGAAATTTCGGCTGCCATGTTAATCTCTTGGATACATAAAAACGCAGAAAAGGCCAATAGGGGAAGGTTGACTTGAACTATTCCAGCAACCTGCGTTTGGCAGCATCGAACCGGTCCCCATACTTTCAAAATCAAATGTTTCGCTCTTATGTGGGTTCTCACTACTTTCCCAAGCCTCAGGCCATGATTTTGTCAGTAATTTTATAGTAGCTGGAATCAGGTAGGTTTCTGCTCAGCCTATTTTAAAGGAGATGAAAATTAATGCCTTTCAAGTTACAACGTTTCCGCTACGGTCTTCACTGGATCTCTAAATTCTCCTTCGGCCGCCTGGCCGATATTTTAGAATCAAGTTATATTCCATCTATGGAATGGATCGTTCAGGGTCCTTCAGTTTGGGATGAAAAATGAATTATGAATTTGAAGGAAGGGAGATTGAAGAGAATTTGAGCGTAGATTTTCTCATGGCTTTTCTTTCTGGTCAATAGTACTTGTGACAAGTGGTACATTGTTCATAATGACACATGAAATGAAAGGTGTTTCCCAATTGAGTTCTACGCCTCAGAAGTTGTGATTCATGTCACTGTCCAGGTGTCATTGAGACAATAAAAAAGTTGATTGTATCATCTCAAGCGCCTCGCAGCTCTTCCCAGGCATCACATTCACAACTTCCGACTCCAAATTTCATACTGTTTAAGAGAAACTCCATAGCTCCTTCCTCAAGCTCCATCAACTGGCATAACGAGTATCGAATCCTTACTTCTACACTCACCTTCAACAAAAGCAATAACTTCCAACAACAACAACAACCTCCATCAGCAAACAAGCTCAAAATGGGTTACGTCCAAGAACTCGTTTACGGCCGTATCAAGCATGGCAAGTCCAACCCGAATTTTGGTCATTGGTTTGGCGATGAATGGAATGGAGATCCTCATCCGACGTATGTCATAATTGCTTCCTGGTCTCATTCGATGTTGAGAAGATAAAGACTAATTCCAATGACAGGGTATCTACCGACCCTTCCGTTTCGGAGCCAAAGAAGCCCCGTCAAACTCCCAAAGGCAAGAAGTCCGATTCAGCTGGTGTTGGTGGAAGCAAGAAATCCGAGGAAGGCAAGGGGGAGAGCTCGGGAATGCAAGTTACTTTTGATGGACCGGAATCCTGAGTTTCGAGTGTTGCTCGTACCACACTGTCAAAAAGTCATATCACCGCGGGATATCTACGTTCTTGGGCAGGTCTCGCACCGATTTCGGAGCCCTGAATAAAAGTTACGAAAAGTTATTTCACCACAAATATCAATTGATATCTTTCGTCCCGTCAAGGGGATAAACTCCATTAAAGTACAAGACATGTTTTCGAGAAGTGAGTGCCGTAGAGAATGCTTTTGTGGTTGTAGCTACTCACCTAGAGAATAATCCGGCCCCACTTTTCCACTTCCGGGTGTAACCTAACACGGCAACCGGCATGAAGCTTCTTCTCCACCTCAGACTTCAAGCAACAACCCTTGTAAAATTTCTCGATCAATTGTGACTCTCTCTCTCTGGAATTTCAAACTATTCGGTCCCAAACAGTTCTCAATTCCCTTTACTTCCAACATTCTTGGTTTTCGGGTTGCGTCATACGTTGGGTAACGTTGGGTAAAGCTACCCCGCATCAAGCCCCAACCTGCATATAAATTAGCTTCCCAACTTAGCACAGACCTTGCTATCATTCGGATGTACTAGTACACAAAAGCTGTCAGATGCTCCAGGAACGAAGTTGAGATACGTCAATTGCCGTGAGGGGTTGACCCATGTAACGTGGTAACCAGCTCTCATTCGACAATGGATGGGTTGGGGAGGGGTTGGCGGTCTTCGGCCGTTGAATTTTTGATGATTTACATATCCTAAGGCTCCCTTTTTTCCTTGAGTGGTCTTTGGTGTGTCTTTTTTGGAGAATTGGGCTCTCCAATGCTGCAATGTTTGCTTTTAATTCAAAGTCTGTAGCGATTCTTTTTCTCGCGTTGCGGAGTGTATTGGCTGTCGAACAAACCTCGGTTCTACCTACAAGAGAGAGCTTTGATGTTTTTAAATATGTTGATCCTTTAATTGGCACAATTGCTGGAGGCAAGATTCTCTTGAAAAAGTCTGTTGAATGCTCTAACTGTTTTCTCAGGTCATGTATTTCCCGGTGCAACGCTACCCTTCGGTCGGTCGCCTTACCCTCACCAGCAAAAAATCATTGACAATATTCAGGAATGGCAAAGGCAGTTGCCGATGTCAATAATCCTGACGAGAAACAAGGAGGTTTTGCTTCCGATAACAGCGATATAACGGGCTTTTCACACATGCATGATTCGGGAACTGGAGGAGTAATTTCCATTATACGCAATTGAGGTTATTTGCTGAAAGAAATGCAGTCTCCATCACTCGGAAACTTCCCAATATTTCCCCAGACAGGTTGTCCCGGCGATGATATCAACAACTGTTTCTGGACGAAGAAAGATCGTGCTTCAAGACGCATCAATGGCACCACTCAAGCTCGCCCTGGCTATTTTGCCGTCAGCTTGAATACCTCGATTCATACCGAGATGACAGTCTCAAACCACACCGCTTTATACCGACTTACCTTTCCTTCGAAGGTGTCAATTACAGCTTTCAAAAACCATACCTCGCTTCCCTACAGCCCATTGATACTCGTCGATCTCGCAGATCTCCCAGACAGCCGAACAGATGGGAAAATTGAGGTTGATCCAGGAACGGGTAGGATTTCGGGAAGTGGAACCTTCAGTCCATCTTTTGGAATCGGGTCTTACGAACTCCATTTTTGTGCGGATTTTCATGGAGCACCGGTGAGAGATACGGGAGTGTTTCAGAACAATCGAGCATCGAGTGCTGTGAAGACTATATCCACTCGAGCAGACGGTGTTAACGATCCTCCACTTCCAGCCGGTGCATGGTCTCAATTTACCGCACCGGTGAACAATCAACTAATCGCTCGTGTGGGAGTATCTTTTATCAGTGTTGCAAAGGCATGTCACAATGCCGAAACCGAGATCCCAGATTTTGATTTCAAGAAAGCTCAAGAGTCTGCTGAAGATGCTTGGAGGAAGAAACTTGCTGTTGTCAAGGTAGACAGTACTGGCGTCAGTGATGAAATCCAGACGGTATTCTGGTCGGGAATGTACCGTGCTATGATTTCACCTCAAGATTATACTGGCGAGAATCCATTGTGGGAGTCTTCGGAGCCATATTATGATTCCTACTATTGCATCTGGGATTCTTTCAGGAGCATCCATCCTCTCATCACTTTACTAGATCCACATAGTCAGACGTTGATGGTTCGGAGTTTGATTGATATTTATCGCCACGAAGGTAGGTCTTAACCAGTCGCTGAAATCTCAATTCTGATTGTATTGTGCAGGAAAGCTTCCAGATTGCCGTATGTCGCTATGCAAAGGCTTTACTCAAGGAGGATCTAATGCCGATATTGTATTGGCAGAATCCTATCTCAAGAATATTAGTGCTGGGGTAGATTGGGACGAGGGTTATAAAGCAGTCATCTCCGATGCAGAAGATGAACCTCTCGATTGGGCTATTGAAGGTCGTGGTGGCCTTACCTCTTGGAAAACCCTAGGTTACATCCCAACAGACGATTTCGATCCATACGGTTCTGGTCCTTTTACACGTTCCATATCTCGAACTGTGGAGTACGCATACAACGATTTCTGTATTGCCTTAATGGCAAAAAGTCTAGGCCACACAGCAGATGCCGAAACATACGTTAAACGCTCTGAGAATTGGAAGAATATGTACAATCCAACTCAAACATCACTGGTCACCAACTCAACAGGAAACATAGGAAAAACTGTCGACCCAGGATACGTAGGATTTCTCCAACCCCGATACCTAAACGGCACATTTGGCTACCAAGACCCAACCCTCTGTTCCCCCCTCTATAACTTCACATCCTGCTACCTAAACCCGAACGGTCACGAAACTTACGAAGGGTCCTCATGGATGTATACCTTCTACGTCCCCCAAGACATGGCAACCCTGGTAACCACGCTCGGGGGCCCGGAAGAATTCACCAATCGCCTCTCCTACCTCCACACATCGGGTCTCCTCTACATCGGCGACGAACAAGCCTTCCTCCCCGTCTTCCAATTCCATTACGCCGGCCGACCAGCTCTCTCAGCAAAATTCTCACACTTCTACATCCCATCCCAATTCAACACCTCGCTTAACGGGATAGCAGGAAATGATGACTCAGGAGCTATGGGTTCTTTTACTACACTCGCAATGATTGGTCTTTGGCCTGTGCCTGGGCAAGATGTATATCTCATCACTCCGCCTTATTTTCCGAGTGTAAGTATCACGAATTCGCAAACGGGGAAGACAGCTACGGTGAAGAATGTGGGGTTCGAAGAGGGCAATGAGACGATTTATATCCAGAGTGCGACGCTAGATGGGGAAAAATGGACGAAGAATTGGATTACGCATCAGTTTTGGTTGGGAGGTGGTGTCCTAGAATTGGTGCTAGGGAGAAATGAGAGTTCTTGGGGGACCGGAGAGGAGGATTTACCACCCAGTGCTTCGACGGGGTTTTGATCGAAGTTGATGTGAGCGGGTAATGATGCTGCAGGTAATGGACATGATGTTTGTGTTTTGAGAAGTTTGGAAAGTAGCTCGTAATTCGTGATGAATAATAAAAGAGGTAGCCAATACGTCTCATCGTCCTA
Organism: Hymenoscyphus infarciens; assembly: GCA_001414345.1. Taxonomy (NCBI): domain Eukaryota; kingdom Fungi; phylum Ascomycota; class Leotiomycetes; order Helotiales; family Helotiaceae; genus Hymenoscyphus; species Hymenoscyphus infarciens. The sequence continues at coordinate 13,205 of LLCB01000429.1, forward strand.
ACTTTCTTGAATAAACCACTGTTCTGGGTGTCCAGGTTAGTTTACTTGACCTGTACTAGAGAACTTGAACAACAAGCCCGGTAGGCCGGAACGAACCTGACGTTTTTACTGCCGTTGTTACTGTCCGTCGCGAGGGTAGGATGCCAAGTACAGCAAGTAGTTCAAGTTTCTGGGTTTCGTAGATTGGCCAAGGAATTAACACTCTCGACCAGTCACAGGGAGGTGTATTGTACGAAAGGGGTAAACTCATGAATTGGATATTTCAATCGCTCGCTAATGCAAAAAATGCTAGTGCTCCTGGGACAAGATAGCCTAAAGCCCCCTTCAACCTCCCTTTGTACACCAACACACCGTTCATCGTGAGAAGGCCAACCATCAAGTCGGCACTCCAGCGAGCAATACCTTTCACAGCTAAGTAGCACTGGCCAAGCTCAAAGGGTACTACCCTTCAACTAACCGAACATAATCACAACTTTGGCAATCCTGAGTTCTCAATTCCTTCCCACCCAAATTAAAGAAAGGGTGTCTCTCCAAGTTGTGAACTGCTGCGCGTGCCGGTGGTTGCTATGACGTTCGTACTACGGAATTGCTGGTAGGTATAACCCTCCTCGTCGTCCGCGTCAAAGTCGGATTTTCTCTTCTTGTGTCCCGCACTCGCTGCAGGCGTTTCAATCGGCATAGTATCCAGCAGACCAGCCAGCTTGCAAACATCCTTGTCGCCGGTTTCCTCATGAGACGCGGCAATTACCATCAACTCATTGTCTACGGTCCACTGGGCGATTCCTGTTTTGATACATATTGCAGCTACTGTGTCGACGAGTTCGGCGAAGAAATCCTTCCTTGGTGGCTGGCCTGGACATTGGGAGGATATGTGGCGGGAGGAGAGACTTCTTGCCGTTTCGAGCGTGTCGCAGGTTTTGCAGTTCCACCGGTCTAGAGCGTATCAATATGTGTTTCTCGCTGTATGAAAGGCTGGGAGCAGAAGTTACATACGGGTCGACGGCGAGATTTCTTTATCGTGCTGTTTGGCGGCGGACTTTAAAAAAGAATCAATCGCGACGAAATTGGTTCTCAAGGTGGCCTCGGGGGCCCATACGATTTCAATGAGTACAAGTGGTGGATCGTGTGGTTTGGGGTTGAGGCGCTTTATATAACGACCGACTTTGACATTTCCCTCCAAGGGAGCCTTTTTGACGGCCAATGATGGAGATAGTTCTGTGATGGTAAGCATGTTGAATGTTGCATAATGGTGTGTTTGAGAGTGAAGGTCTTCCCCGCTGGGATGTTGTCGGCTAGAAGGCATGTAAACAATGACGAGGAAGGTGCGATTGAGGGAAAGTATCAACCCAGATTATTTGGATGATGGCCATCAATTTTCCTAGAAAGTTGGAACGATGAGAGCTACAGGGAGGGCAGGCACGAATCGTACTGTCTCTTTTTATTTTCCATTGCGGGGGGTTGATAGGGTTTGGGAACTGACCATGATGGTATTCTGCTCTGCCCCCAGAATTGTTGAACCCAAATTTGAAAAACGACTTCCCTTATTTCGAATAGCGACTCGAATAATGTTTGATGTTATCGCAAAGTTCAGGCATAATTGTGTCCAGGTAACGATTCGAAGTGTAGTGTAAATCTCGAACAAACACGCTTCTGACAATGCAGTATTTAAGAGATAGGGTAACATTATATGATTTTCTCGTGAACACAAGACTTGCACCTGTAGGAGAAACGCAAAGAATATCTCCTGTACTGTACAAGCTTGACTGCGCTGGCAGTGGCACTTTTTACGTTGGGTCAGGGGTCAGGGGAGGAACTACCTCAACCGAGAGTCCAGAAACCAGGGCAGATGAGGTTTGGGCAGTGTTGCTTCCCTCACTCTGGCGTGTCGACAGGACGAAATAACGAGGACGGCTAGTCGGAGGAAAGAACGACCGTTTACTTCAAATGTTGCCCATTCCTTCACTTATCGACAAAATCGCCCAGTGGTCGCCTTTATATGGAAGGAAATCTAGAGGGTTATCTCCCCCCTATCAAAAACCTAGAAAATGGTTGAGATCTAAACGACGACATTCTTCTAGGACTTCTGGAAGATATTTGTTTGTCGGCATTGTTTCCTGTTCTTCGCATTGCTGGATCTGCAATTTCGGGATGATCCTAGCCTGTGGAAGTCATGGTGAAAGCATTCGCTGGGGTTCGCGTCAATTTCGTGAATTCATGCGTGCATTGGAAAAAATGGTAGAAACTCACCCAATTAGGGAGAACTATACTAATTTATATAGAAGCCGATCCCATGTTCTCCAGCTTCGACTGATCCTGAACATCAAACTCCGATTGCTACGAAAATAGTTCTCTGCTGTTGTCAAAAAGGAGTCAGTCAACGCGCCATTATTTCCCGGCGCGAGAACCTCGGGAATATATTTCGAGTCCAACAGCTCCATCCTTCCAGGCTCTTTCAGTCCTGCCAACAATCAATTGCCCTGACCCTCCACCCAAACCGTAATCGAAATGTCGGCAGAAGTTGCGAAGAAGAGAGGGAGACCGAGGAAGGTGGTTGTGGAGGCTGGGGTCGAAGTTCCAGAGAAAACCACAACCACACGGGCAAAGTCCACAAAAGCAGCAACAACTCCAGCGAAGCCAAAGACCGCAAAGGTAGTGAAAACGACAACTTCTCCGGTCGCACCCAAGCCGACTCCATCTGCGAATGCCTCAGTAACCCCTGACACGAAAACGGATATTGGGTTGGAAGAAAAAGCCAAAGAAGCGGCGAAGAAAGCGATCAGCAAAGTCCAAGCCAAAGCTTCAGCACCACCAAAGAAAACACCGTTCCCAATTGCGAGAAAGGCAGAGAAGGTAGTCGCACAAGCAGCTCCTGTTTCCAGCAAGCCAGTCTCAACGCCTGCTGTCAAGGTACCGATTACCCCTATACCAGCTTCAGCAGAGGCTGCCTCCAAAACACCATGGCAGGCTTCGCAATCGCCAGTTACTTCGAAAGTCCCAATACCAGAAATGCCAGGAAGCTCAAAGATATTAAGCAAAGTCCGCGAGTTATCCCAGACGAACGTATCACCGCAGCCTCAATCCATTCCCACCAAGTCTACCCCTCCTTCCGAGCCAGTCTCGACATCACCCACCATAAAACCACAAACACTCCGTCCGATCCCAACCGAGACCTCAAAACCCACTGTCTCGAAACCCACACCTATCCCCAGAGTCCCAATCGCGTCAATCAATAAAGAGATAGTCTCCAACATATCTGCAAGGGCTGGGGCAAGGCCTGGAGGAAGCAACAACTTACCACCGAATTACAAAACTGCAGCTAGAAAGATCACAATGGCGATAGTTGCGATGCCAATTGCCATTGTCACAAGTTACGTGCTCTACCAAAGACGTTAGTGGTTCCCAATCCCAAATTTGCTTGCGTAAGTTAAGGCGGACATATTTGCTGACATTTTGATAAATTAGTGATATTAAAAGAGGAGCAGAAAAGTCTTGTCAGACCAGTACCAGTGCGAGCAGAGGAGAAGCAAACTGTACTATCGGCGACGCTCCCAAACGAACTCCCATAAAGGAATGAGCAAGTCATGGAGGGGTATGCACATATTTAGCATATAATATGACGCCATGAAAGACGTGTTATGATAATGTATACAGTACAGCAAAATCTCCAACATATTTGATACCCAATTCATAATTTTCCTTCGGGTCTCTTCCAGTAGGCTTGAGAATTCGGCGTGACTTGGGTGAGTATTGGTATCCGAAAAGGCCTTGTGGTATCGTCTAATGGAAATTAGGATTTGAGACATGAACATCGTGAGTTGTCTATGTTTTTACCCATATTGGGTCCGGGACAAGCCCCTCCACTATGCAGAGAAACACATGCCAGTATATGTTGCCTTGGATCAATCTATATAACCCCTTGCCATGTACTGAACCCATGGATTGATCTCCTCTCCACTTCCAGCAACGCCATCCACCAAATGCAACAGGATAACCTCTCAAAGAACTTCCCATGGGCAGTGACGCCAAATAATTTCTAAAATTTCAAATTTCGAGTGCGGTTTGTTTGACTTGTCCCTTTCAATATTTCAAAATCGGGACCCAATGCTCAATTTCTCAGCCTACTCACCTCACATTTTCACACCATCACTAAACGAGGCCCAGGTACATGGTTTTCTCCAACTCGAATCTCACAATTCATCACTTACCTGGATATTCGAACCACTATCACCCCCAGTCTAATCTGTTGGTGCGACCCCCCTCCATGAAATAAATTTCTGATGTGGGCCATCCTTTGAGCTTTCCGAGATGCTGTGCGCAAAACACCTAATCAGTTCTCTCGCCGCCGCAAGATGTCTTCCGAGAACATTTCCACTGCGGCACTAGAGGCGTCATGTTGCTACTAGTCTTCAATTGGATCGACTGTTCGTGATGTAGATGCTGAGGGAAATCCGGTATTTTTAACGCACTACAGCTTTGCAGAGCTTGGCTTTTGGGAACATGGTGGAATTCGCAATGTTGCTAGTTGTGCCAATTTGAATGGTGGCAGTGCTGTGTTAGCAATGCGGTGCATACGATTCCAGAGATAGATCTGCAAAGACGAGGTCAGATGGACTAGATGAGCAACTTCCTTTTGGAAGGTGCTTCCATCTGTACAGTTGATATCCCCATCATTGCGGCACGTCATCTTCAATACGAGGTGAGCTCCAATCCCTTTGGTCGTGGTTTATGGTTCAAGTGGAGTTGGGAATGCGTCGATGTCTGGGATCTGAATAGCCATCCAATGGGGGAATTAAATTTCGTGGGTGGTGTGGTTTGACAACTCTACGATTGAGGAGCTTCCGGAGTGGTCCTTTTTAACTACTCGGATTTCGGAGGAATGGGTAGGCTGGTGAGGGGTTTTCAGGTACTGAGTATTCCCTTATCCTCTCTCCTGCGAGGCTATTTAACAATGATATCCGAAAGCTATACATCATCTACTGTACTTCTCATCCTGCCACAATGCTCTTTCAATGGCGGTGTTGGTTCTTGATCCTCGGATTGAGAACCCCAATTCCAATGCAACTCTTGCTTGACGGGTGGAAATCAAGCCTCTTTATCCTCTCAAACCATATTATCTCGAAATCAGTCTGTTATTTATGCCCGCCAGTTTTACTTCACACTAACGTCAACTCCAGGGCGGCTTCCCATCATGCTACAAGATCTATCTCAGAAGCACATTTCCAACTACAAATCCACCACCTTGTCTTTACGAACTCCTTTGTATGGAACCGCGGGAACAGAGCAGAGAAATTTAGAACAATCTTCTCCAAGAGGTTCAGCATTTTCTGGATATTCTTATACCCCACCTACCGCAACCTCCAATTTCGTCGATACTGAACTACCGCTTTATCCTCATCAACTCAATATCAGCTTGACCTCTGCGAATACCGTGACGTTATCTGGTCAACTTGATCATTCCAGCCGCTCCGTCTGTCATACTGGACATCGTTCGTCCTACGCAGAGCACGTTTCGAGGGTTGTAGTTGACACATGAATCATGTTCTAGTTGGGCTTTTGTGTCCATCGTTGCGCTACACAATTTTCGATTTACCGAAGTAATTCAGCTGGGTTTTAAGACAACACTCTTCCAAACCCGATTCCACTTCTCGAATCAACGATGCATTCCTGGCAAGAGTCAAACAGAGGCGAGCTTCTTCCACACGATCTGAATATCAGGCGTCCAAAGTTCCTGTACTTGATCAAGCATATGGGGTGGTGCACGAATTTGGAGAGCGCTGTGCTTGATGCTCGATATCAACACCAAACAGGACAACAATTTACCTTAAGCAGGCTCGGTGTTCTTGTCATCAAACAAATGCGAATTTGGAATTACACGATGCAGGGATCAAAGTATTTTATGGGGTACAGCGCAAGTCAATATTCCCACAATGAGCTGGCATGTTTCCTGATCACAAAGTCCAGAACTTCCACAAATGAGAAGCTTTTTGAGGGCAACCCATACATCAAAATCACACACGTGGGCCTCATCGAGAAGAAAAAAATGAGTCTTTTCAGCATCACGATGCTCTTCACATCACCGCAGACGGCTTTCGGCATAACGTAACGATCTGCATACATTATGATCAGCAGCACGAAGACAACCCTGGATGACAGCGAAGTTCTGCACGAAAGGTGGACGAATGAGCAACACCCAGCTGAATCGTTTTTCCAGGACCACGAATGGATGCAGAAACCGAGCACGAGGACTTTCAAGACTTCTTGTTTCCCCCAAAAAATGATGGTTCGGAAGTACCCATCTTTCAGTACCGATGCATCGAATCCTAGAGCAACAGCACGTCTGAAAATCTATCGCTATTTCACTGCGAGAGATCGAATATTCCAAGGCAGAGAGCAAGGAAGCAAAGGTCCGATTAATAGAGGACCTCTATTGGCTACTGGGTTCAAGTGATCAATAGGTCTTTAAGCGGTCAGACGCCTCGCTTCCCATTTATCAAAGCATGACTCGTCTCGGCTTTCCTCCTCCAATTTTGTTGATTTCTCGAAATACAACAACAAACGCGATCATGTTGCTTGGTCCTTCGGATGAGGAAACTGCTAAGTTTCTGAAAAATCATACTTCGAAGTAAATGCTCACCTGTTTGTCTTGTAATGTGAGATATGTCTGACCAAGGGATTGGTTGGCCTTGTTTATTGTGTAATGAGCTTTCTGGCACAGGAGCGTTGTTGTTACTGCCCCACAAGGGGGACGAGATGCGATTGTGGGGAAAAGGAGGGGTCGGCTGTGGCCTGTGGCACTGTATCCCTACCCAGCGCGTGATGAACGCGAATGCGTCTCCACCTCTCATCGCCTTCCTCCTCGGGCCAACAGATCTGACATCCCTACAACGTTGTAGTCACTTCCCAGTCATCACTTATCCGTCCGAACCGGACCGTAATCCAACCTCGAACCCATTCGGCATCAAAATAACAATCCAATTAATTTAGCCGAACCTGTCAACCAGTCAACTTGATACTAGAAGTCTACACAAAACAGCCAGGCCAGGCAATGCACAGAATGTTGACGGTCGCACGACTGCCATGTATGTACGTTGCCTCCCCTGGCAGATCTCAAAAAGGTACCGTTCGGAAGATTAAGCCTCACCAATTCTCACCAATGAATGCCGTACTAGGCTGATTTGACAGTGCATATACGGATCTGGCTGCGCTGGCGGCGGGGATTAAGATTAAGTATACAGCACAACGGTACACCGTTTGACGCCCCTTGACGCCATATTAACGCCAAAGCTTCCTTGATTCAGTGGATATGCACCTCGACGTAGATCCATAGTCACGCCTCATCGGGGCTTTTTTGTGATGAACAGTGTACGACTCGGCAAGAACTGGTCCGGTTCTTCTATACGCATGGCCCTCTCATACCTCACAAGACTTGCCACGGCATGTGCTCTTCGCACGACGATGTATGCCGGAAAAGGCACTTGAAAAGACAAAAAGTTAGACGTCAGTCGTCCGAGGTACATACAGTAAAAGATGGGCCACGTTGGCACCGAATCACAAGGGGTTATCGTGAGATCTTCTTCAGGAAGGCGACCAACATTCTCCAAGTCCTCGCCTCTAGCGGATACGGTACGGTGCAGGTATGTTGTGCGGACAGGGGACAGGATTCGATTGAACAATGAAGATGGAGAGCAATCTTGAATCCGACCACTTGACTAGGGGGTTCTGTTGGTTAGCTGGATTTGTCTGGAGTCAGAGGGAGTCAGTCAACCGGGCATAAAGTCTGAGCAGTGCGCTTGCTTTCTGTGACCCAGAAGTTCTCTCCCTTTTGACCTCTTTCTGTCAGGCGCCCACCCGTAGCTCTTGAGAGTCATAGACCATATTGTTTGTTCGTTTCAAAGTTATGTTAATAGGCAGCATCTAAAGTAGGTTTATGGATCTTCTTAGCCGCTCAAGGCAAGATGAAGGATCGCCAATGTCTCCACTTTAAAGTCCGTGCTGACAGGTGGCTAGTTATAACTATAATGTTCTTCTCAGCTTTCATCATCACCTTGGGAGTACTTTTATCTCAAAAATCTCACGGCACGATGGTATCAGCTGCAGGAGGATGTTGGCGAGATACGCCATGTACGGGCCCTACAGCCGCCGCATTTCCAGGAAGCTGGGACAAATACAATTATTCGCCCACCAGCCGAACCGTCACCCCCGTCAAGATTCTCTCTGCGAGCAAGCAATTTATTGCAGACTACCCGATACCGCTTAATCTCAAAGGCAACAACCAGACTCTCATCTTGGATTTTGGTGTAGAAGTGGGTGGGATTGTGCACATCAATTACGCGGCAACGGGCTCCGGGCAATTGGGATTGGCTTTTTCCGAGGCAAAAAATTGGACGGGCGAAGCATCTGATAGCTCCAATGGATCATTTCAACCGGATGGTGCTATCTATGCTAATATCACGGCGACCAGCGAGGCAAATTACACCATGCCAGACAGCAAGCTTCGAGGTGGATTCCGATATTTGACCCTTTTCACCAAATCCAACAACGCAGCTGGTATAATCGAAGTCGACATCACGGACATCCACGTGGAAATTGGCTATCAACCGGCATGGTCCAACTTGCGAGCTTATCAGGGTTATTTCTCATCTAGTGATGATTTGCTCAACAAGATTTGGTATGCAGGTGCTTTCACGCTTCAAACAAATGCGATCCCACCAAATACCGGACGTGCGTGGCCGATTTTGGGTGGTGGATGGGAGAACCAGCAGGAGTTGAACATCGGGACCAATGATCCTACGATTTACGTTGATGGGAGTAAACGCGATCGAACTGTCTGGTCCGGGGATCTCACAATTGCTATTGCCAGTATTTTGGTTAGTACCGGTGATACTCCAGGTGTGAGAAATACTTTGCAGGTGCTGTACAATGATCAGGTGTGTTCCACGTGACTGACTTCCTCTGCATCAGCTGATTTAAGAATAGGCTTCTAACGGGAATCTTCCATTTGCTGGTCCGGGTATCAATATCTATAATTCGGATACTTACCATATGGCCACCCTCATCGGAACATATGACTATTTCTTGTATACCAATGACAAGGCATTTTTGTCTGGTATTTGGGATAAGTACAAGAAGGCCATGACTTTCATCACAGCGAAAATTGACAGCACTGGTTCTCTTTACGTTACTGGAACGGATGACTGGGGTCGTGTTGGACAAGGTGCTCATAATACTGAAGCTCAGATGTTGATGTACCGAACTCTGATCACTGCAAGTTCTCTCGCTATCTGGCAAGGAGAGACCGCGTTGTCGACGAATTGGACCGGTCAAGCAGCTACGATCAAGAAACAGATCAATTCCGCTTATTGGGATGCTTCTGCGGGGTATGTTCTTTATTCTCCCTCTTTCACATTCCCCAACTCTCATATTCCAACATTTCCCGACCAACAAAAGCTAACATATCTCAGTGCCTACAAGAACAGCGACGTAGATCCAACCGTCTACCCACAAGACGCCAACAGCATGGCCCTCGCATTCTCCGCCGCCGACGCCTCAAAAGTAGGAACAATCTCGCAATCCCTAACCAAAAACTGGGGACCCATCGGAGCCATCTGTCCCGAACTCCCCAACAACATCGTCGCTTTCGTCCAATCCTTCGAAATCAAAGGACATCTCATCGCCCGGCAGTCCACACGTGCATTAGACCTCATCCGCCGTTCCTGGGGTTGGTACCTCAATAACCCCGACGGAACTGGAAGCACTACCATCGAAGGTTACCTCGCCGATGGAACCTTTGGATATAGATCCGAATACGGATATTCGAATGATTACAGCTATACTTCTCATGCTCATGGATGGGGAACTGGTCCTACGGATGCTCTCACTTCGCTTCTCGTGGGATTGAGACTTACGCAACCTGCGGGTTCCAGTTGGGAACTTGGTCCTCAGTTTGGGGATTTGACGCATGCGGAGGCTGGGTTTGTTAGTCCACTTGGGAAGTTTGCTGCCTCTTGGACTTTGTTTAATGGAGGGTATTCGCTTGGGTGGAGTGCACCATCTGGTACAAAGGGGGTTTTGATATTACCTGGGAATGGAGGTGCACAGCCGAAGGTTACTGTTGAAGGGGGGACTGTGGGGACGGAGCAGGCGAGTTTTGATGGAGATTTGGGCACGTTGATGATGGATGTTGAGGGAGCGGGAAATATCAATGTTACATATTAGGGTGGGATTGTTTATGATTTGTTTTATTTATTTCATTTATGTATAGGTGTTGAGATGGAGGCATGGTTGCATTGGGATTTGGGTTGGGATTTGGATCATGCATTGACAGCATTATGCCTCAGGCGGAGATGGGATGGATATTTAACACTATCTTGGGACCTCGTTCTATTTATACCCTTACAATTTAGGGCCTGTTTGGCATGCATATAAATAATTACAACTATATAAGATTTGTACACGCGTACATCGCCCAAAGGTGCTTGTATATTTCTAATTATATTATAGCTTTTTTACAAATATATTTAATTACTGTTTAGCTCAACGTGTATATATCGCTATAAATATTACGGAATTACACTAGTACTGGTACTAATAGTCGTAGAAGTGGTAGATATCTAGGAATGTATATATATATATAGAAAAAGTTGAAGTGCACATAATATTTGCGAGCCAAACAAGCCCTTATGTTTATATTCTGATTGCTGTGTCTCTGTTGCGCGATATCTATGGAATCAATTGTTTCGAGGTACATTATTACAATCTCGAAATTTTCGACCGACCTCATTAGCATATGAAGACAGCTAATTCCCCAATTCGTCAATATTTCGTCTCTCGAAACTCGCCGTGGATCCAGGTAATAATAATTACGCGTGGAACAAGGACCATTACGAATACTCTTCAACCTCAAGTCGTCATCAAAACACCCACAGGCCCCTTCCAACCACTTAAACCACCTATTTCCCCAAAACGTTCAACTTCTGCGCATAAAAAACACTCTTCGCCCCCACCCCGACCGCAGCAAACCCGACCGCATTCATAAGCCTAACAACAAACGCGACAACACCACTCAAAACGACCGGATCCAACTTTATAACAGCATCCTCGTCCTTGAGTTCCGGATTTAGAATAACCCTCTTCGGTAAATCCGCCCAAACAGTCGCGGGTCTCGCAATACCAATCAAATCACAACCTCCGGATTCTAGAGCAGCCTGCATACCCAACCTCGTTCTGAATCCTCCCGTAACCATAAGTACCAAACTCGGGAACTGCTCTCTAACCTTCTTGGCGAATTCCAGGAAGAAGGACTCCCTCTCCAAAGTCCGTTTTGAAGGTGCCACTTCTCCGGCTTTCTTTTCTTGAACTGTCGCGGAAGATTTCTCTTCTCCCATCATTTTAGGGTCTTCGTAGGTTCCTCCTGAGATTTCGAGGAAGTCGATCCCTTCTTCGGCCATGAGTTTGATTTGTTTCATGGTATCAGCGGTGCCGGTTGATTCGGAGGCGTCGACACTGTTGAATTTTATTCCAATTGTGAAGTTTTTAGAAGTTGCTGCCCGGGTGCGACGGATGATTCGTAAAACAATTTCAGCGCGCTTCTCGGGGGTGCCTCCAAATTCATCGGTGCGCAAGTTGGTGACGGGAGAGAGAAATTGGGCTAGGAGGTAACCGTGTCTGATGGATTTGTTAGTAGGTTAATTGCAAGCTGAAGGAGAGAGGATAAGACCGAGAAGGCAAGCGAGGTTGGGATTTTGAAAAGTAAAGGGAGGGTTAAACGTACGCTCCATGGAGTTCAATCCCTTTCCACCCAGCGTCGAAACACCTCCTCCCACACTCTACAAACTGCTCTACTACAGTATCAATATCCGTGACACTCATCTCCTTTGGCGTCCCAAAAACAAGACTCGTAAGCACCTTCGCCACCACACTACTCCCCAAATTTAATTTGACCGCCGAAGGTGCCAAAGTTTTGGAGAAAGCCCCCCGGTTACCTGCGCCCATTGGCGATTGACGACCTGGGTGACAAATCTGGACAATCCCTGGTGTACCGGTGGATTGAGCTGCTGAGGCATATTCTTTCCATGCAGCTTTGGACTCGGGGGTTTGCGCTTTTACGTGGACATCCTTAGGGCCGCCTAATTGATTAATTAGTCTTTTTGGTAGTTTGGTGCTTTCAGGATGACTTACCAAGATAGAGATCTGACACTTGAACATTTCCTATAAGGAAGTGTCAGAGTGAGTTAGATGGTGAGTTTAGGAGTAGAAAGAATACCAGTTATTATCATTCCCCATCCTCCTTCTGCCCATTCCTTGTACACTCGAATGAAGTTTTTATCTGGGTCTCCGTTTGCGGACATTGTTTCAGCCATTGCCGCCTGGAAAGGAAAGAATTAGTACGTGCTTTCAATTCCAAAAAAAGGATAGAAAAGACCTTAGCTAGACGATTTGGTAGCCTTAGACCACTCGGAAGAATAATTTCCTCCGATAGAGACATGTTTAATGGCGATGAAGGCTAATTAACAAGAAAAGTCTAGAGTCTAATTATAGAAGTGATTTTGATAGATGAGGTAGAGAGAATAAACAAATTGACGTCAAGAATAAAGGCATAAACAAGGGATTTTACATTCATATATGTTCTGCATGGCATCATAGTGGATCAAGGATCTCCGATCGAAGAAGAAATACGTGCGAGGCTCCGCTATTGGTTGTACAAGCCCGGGTATCGCATCAATTGCTTCTTTTTGGGTTATCCCGCCGGGATGAACCACTCAACGGCTAGTCTAGAGATATATTGACTAGCACGGCTTAATTAGACCCCGATCATGCTCTAATTGCCTAATTGGGTATCTAAGTTTGCGGTCCCTCTATACTTCGAAGTAGAAGCGCAGTACAGCGAAACTTTATTATTCGGGGGACCGCAAACTTAGATACTCAATTAGGCAATTGGAGCATGATCGGGGTCTAATTGAGCCGTGCTAGTAAACATATCTCCAGACACGGCGGAAAAAAAAGATTAGAATAACTGATTATAAAGCAAGGTTGGGAGCCGAGGTTCGACGTGGGAGTAGATAGCCTCTTCGGAGGCTATGAGAGTTGTAGCCTATGAAAAGGGGCGTAGCGGTACAATTCCGACCACTATTCCATGTATAAAGTCGACCCACCCCCCTCCAATTCTGACATTTAATTGTTCAAGTCCTGGAGTCAACAGCTTGACACCCGCATCAGACCATTTTCAAAGAGCGAAAAATGATGGTGTCGTGAACGTGCTTACCCCTATGATTAGTTTGAAACGAGTTTGAGGGTTTGACTCGCTTGACTCTTGAGACGATCTGACGCTCGTGTTTAAAATAAGCCATGATGAAACACGCACCCATTTGGCAGCATTTCAATGTCTTCCTTCCTTTGCCGCAATTCCGGGTCCCCATCTGCCACCTGCCATTTGCTGGATTGTTCGAAGCTGTGACGAACCCGGCCTCATGATAGGTTCACCGAGCTCTGCGCCACCTCCCAGAGTGTGTTGTACGTGGGTCTCGAGCGCTGTCGCAAAACATAGTAATAGGCAGCGGACGACTGCCAGTGACTCCAACACCATCACTTACTTTCATTTCTAGCGGGCATCAATTGGGGCTGTAGAAGGTGTTTGTCCATCTCAAAAACATCTATACGAAGGGGACAATATTGGAGGAGACATTCGCTGGACGAGGTTGAAGAAGAGGCTTGTTACTTTCGCCGCCCAATTCCTACGGACTCAAATGTCGAATCAACGATCCCAACGTGCGAGGTCAACATCGGTTCCACATACGAGATTGCTGCAGTCGTTACCGCCTGTTCCGCTTCCTCTCGAAGACATCGTTCCTCGTATACAAGTCCCTTATCGAGATGATCCCGAATCTGCAGAACGAGAGGTTGAGGAGGAGAGGATAGAGGGAGCAACACCACAACCTTCAGATCCCCCGGGATATCAACCGATGTACGACTATCTTCGATCAAAACAAGTCACCAGTGCCCACCCTCCTGCATATGGCTCTTCGCCTGGTTCCAGCTCTCTGCGAATTGTCACCGAAGCACCACCGTCCCTAGAAGAACCGTATCGAGATGAACCTTTTGTGATTGCCATCGATTCCTCCCCACCTCCTCCTTCCTACCACGAGATATACCGCCAGCATGAGATTGAGATGGATAATATGCAGAGGGCGTTGGATTCCGAGAGCGATCCGGCAGAACAAACAGAGGATATCTACAAGTGGATTGTCGCGATGTTGTTGATTGTCTTGACCGTCTCGTGTGTTGGAACTGCGTTCAATTGGGGAAGACCTTAACCAGGGCATGGCCTATTTCTTTTGATTTTATACCGCCAGAAAGGCATTGGAGTTTGGTCTAGCATCGGCATCTGTTTGGCGTTTTGTTTGAGCGGTCGAATTGAGCTTCTGGGGTCGCATTGAAATTGCGAGGATTGAATGGCGAGGAGAGGATGGGATATGGTGGGCAATTTGGATGATACCTATATATGGCAGTGACAGTCTTAAAATAAATACCAATTTATACGTACTCAATACGCGCCGGGTGTCTCTTTGGAATGGTTCGGCAACCATCGGGCCGAACTAGGATTGTTGGTATGACTTATGGTCATAAAAGCGATGCAAAAAGAGTTGTATTATCGTTCGTACATACCGAGTAAAGCTAGCTACAATGCCTACTTAAGTAGCCCTTAAGCGAGAAGGTCACGTGTTCCCACGTATGCCATCCTAAGCAGTTACTTACTCTTAAGTTATACTGACACTGGCACCTCTCTAAAAAGGTCAAAGTTACTCAAAATCATCAAAAAACATATATCTGATCTAACTAATTAGAGCCCTTTATCCCTATCCTCGACTAATAAGAAGGCTCTATTTCAGTCCTCTATTATCCCTTATTTCGTTCTACTCACTCTATAAGGTTAATGTTCAGCTTATTAGTATTAATTAACTTTTATAAGGTATTATAGCAACTCTTTTTAGTTATAGTATCTATAGAATTACTCTTACTATTAATCTATTTAATCTTATTAATCTCTCTTAATTTATATACTTCTTATAGATATATAATATTAATTATTAGTTACTTCTCTTTAGTTATATCTAATTTAGCTATATATTTATAAATAGACTTTGAATTAGTATATATTATAAGTAGTACTTTAAATCCTAAAATACTTTTAAAAGTTAATTTTATTAAAGCTATAGTATTAAATCTAAAGCTTATTATATATAATTCTAATACTAAAACACTATAAATAACTCTCTTATACTTAGTAGAAGACTAATATAAGATATTAGTATTATTATCCTTATCTATAAAAGTAATAATATAACTGATTTATAATAATAAGTTCTTATTATTAGCGAATAATCTATTAGTAAAAGCATATAACTTTAAAGAAGTTTTATCTAATTTAACAAATTTAAGCTCTCTTATAGTATTCTCGATTTACTATTAAATTCGCTTATTAAGAAGTAAAATATTATTATCTTAAGAATCAATAGTTTAAATAATATATAATAAGTTAAAAGCAGCCTTAAGTTAAGATACTATAGCTAAGTATATATCTCTAGTATATTATATAATATATTAATCTTTAGTATTTACTATATATAATATCTCTTTTATATTAGATATCTCAGTTAAAGCTTTTCGTACTAAATCTAAGTATTTTATATAATCTTAAGTAAGAGATATAAAGCTATCTTAATACTTAGTAATTAGTCCTCTATTAAATTTAATTAGATAGTTAATAGTAAGCTCTTCTCTCTTCTTAGATATAAATCTAGCCTTATTAATAGTAACCTTCTCTTTATTAGTAAAGACATTATTAATAAGTATAAGAGTATTATTAGTTTAAAAGCCTACTATACTAAAAGAGGTATCTAACTTTACTTACTTATTATATTAGTATAACTTAGTATATAAAAGACAAAGGTCGAATATTAACTATTCTATTATAAGCCTTAGAATATAGTATTTATAATACGTCGTAAACTAATAATTACTAGCTTCTAGAATACTATATAATAGCCTAATCACTTTAAAGAATATATCTTTCTATTAAGAATAATCTTTAAAAGAGTATATAAAGAATTTTCAATTTAAGTTAGTTAATAATTAAGTATATATTTATATAATATCTTAAATAAATACTTATAAGCCTAGAAGTATTATAATAAGTATAAGGATTATTCTCTAACTAACTCTTTAAATAGTAGATACCTAGGTAAGTACTAGAGACTTTCTAGTATTATTATAAGCTTAGATAATTAATCTTAACTTTATAAAAGTAAGTACTATACTTTTAAATTTAATATTATCTATAAAGCATAATCTAAATATTCTAATATTAAGAGATAACTTTTTCTAAGTAATAATCTTAAAAACACCTTAATTAATTAATCTATTAATCTTCTTTTATTATAATTTAATATATACTATACTATTATTAACTATAAATACTTCGATATTATAAGGTTCGCTTAAATTAGTAAGAAAAGTTCTAATATCTTTAAAAGTAATATAGTTAAAATCGTTTATAAAAGTATCTAACTATTAAAATAATACTTTAAAAGACTTATTTAAAGGCTTTAAATACTTTTAAAGCTATCTACGTCTACGCTTCTAAAGAGGTTCTAGTATAGTTTCTAGAACATTAGTATTTTAGCAGATTTATAACTATTAAAGTTAGTATTAGAGAGAAGGTAAATATTATTTAATATCTTATCTACTCTATTACTTAAAAGTTCTCTCTTTTTTATAAGGTTAAGGTATTATTTTAGACAGTGTCGTACTAGAAATTTCCTTAGTCGCTAGTACTATTCTAAAAGTTTTAAAAGTTTTAACAAAGTATAGCTTTATAACTATAGATTAAAACTTTATAAAGCTACTTAATAATACTATAATATAGTCCTTATTCTTAATTCCTTAAAGAATAAAAGGTCTTATCTTAGACTTTATATACTCTCTCTATACTAAAACATCTAAATTCAAAGGTAAGTTCTTAACTTAGTTAATTAGTCTATTTTATATATTAAGAGCTTCTTTAACTTAATAGAATATAATCCACTTTTATATCTCTTAAGTAGCCTTTTTATAGGTCTTAGACCTTATAAAAATCAGTTATAAAGATACGTTAGTTATAGTTATTCAAGTATATACTCTATATACTAATAAAGTAAAAACTAGTTTATTTAGACCTACTATATTATTAATTACTTTAAAAGCTATTTAAAGTATTAAACTTTATAAGAGATATAGCTCTTATTTATATATAATATTATATATCTATTAAATTAGTTTATAGTAACGTTCTACTATACTAATTAAATTATATACTTTAACTAGTATAGTTTTTATTATAGTACCTATTCTAGTAGTAGAGTATATAAAGTCCTTTCTAATAAAGTTTATCCTAGTATCTATAATAATATAATTAAGAGGTCTAAGATATATATTAATCTAATATTTTTAGAAAACCTTCTATATAGTTATTACTTTTATATTTAGTAAAAAGTTATCTACTTAATACCTTATTACTTTGTCTATATAGTATAAGACTACTTATTTATTAAAGAAGAAAGTATTAATCAAAACACTATAATTAAATTCAAGGTTATTATAAAAAGTAAACTTAAATTAGCTAGATAAACTTCTATACTTTTAATAATATTTATAAAATTTAGTAAGATATTAAAAGATGCTTTAGTTAATATAATATCTAGCTCTTTCTAGTATACGTTATAATCTTAGTACTAATAAGTAGCTAAATCGTCTATAAAGTTATTAAATATTAATATTTATAAGAAATATTAAGTACTCTTATATAAAGTTATATATAGCTTTATCTTAAAGTAGAAAAGAGTATCTAAATCGTTATATAATAAAGAACCTTTTAATCTCTATTCCTTTCTTATTCTCTTAAATTATAATAGTATGCCGTTCTGAATAGCCGAGATTATATAGTATATACCGTGTTTCGGTAGTTATTGTTTTATATTATCTAATTTAGGAAGATTACGTACGTCCGAGCTTTCGGACGTACTTCGTAGGTTCGGGCTTTTGTATTAGCCGACGTATATCGTTGTTCGGTTTCGTACCCCTTTATATCGTCTAAACCTCTTATATATAGCAGCCTACTCTCCTAGAGTCAGAAAAGGCTAGTTTAGCCTTTTCTTCCGTATCAGTGCCTAGTATCTATATACGTCATTCTACTAAACGCACTCTTATATACCTCTTCTATAGTTGTATATATTTCGTACTATTATATAAATAAGTACGTTTTAAAGATTATTTAAAGTAACTTTTAGATTATCTATATTATTAATATAAAAGATAAAAACTTTTTTAGAATTAATAAAGTAACTCTAAAAGCCTTAAAATACGTTTAGACGATTATTAGATAGTCTAGAAAGAGACTAAAGCATCTTATAATTATACTAAATAATTATAGTAGTAGTAGTAGTAGGAAAAAAAGAGGCTTATAAAGAGCTCTTATTCCTCTCTCTAGAGTACTAGTAACTAACGAAGATAATATAATAAACTAAGAAGAGTAGAGTATAAGAGAATAGAAGAGAGTATTAGACTATATAGACGTAATAGAGAAGAGCCTAATCTAAATAATACTTAACTTAGTAATAGAGGAGAGAGGTATTAAAGTAATTATTAAAGTAGTAGGAAAAGTACTTAAGTATAAGAGAACTAGGAAGAGAGGGGATAATACGATTATATATAGAATTCTAAGAGAGGAGCTTACTATTATAGTTAAGAGAATAGAAGGAATAAAGAAGCGTAGCCTAATATAGACAGAGAGAGCTAGAACTAGAGGACTATAGAGAAAGGTAGTAACTATATTATAAAAGAAATACATAGTACTAGCTAAATATATAAGAGAGATTATAGTCTAAGTAATAGAGATAGATAAAGAGAAGGATAAGCTATTACTAAAAAAGGTAATTAGAGCTATAAATATAGATAAATATAAAGCAGAAGTAATAGTAGCTTAAAAGCTCTAGAGTAAGGATATTATAATAAGGTTTAAGGAAGAGAAGTAAGTAAGACATATATAAGATAATAGCTAAGTAAAGAAGATATTTAAATAAGGAATAGTAGTAGTAGTAAGAATACTAGTAGTGCTTATAAAAAGAGCTCTAGTAAATATACTTAAGAATAAGATAGAGAGTATATTATAAAGCATCTCTTAAACCTCTAGTATAAGAATACTAAAGATTATATAATAAGGAAATAGATATAGAGAGCGTTAAGAATAGAAGAGACTAGCTTAAAAGAACTATATCCTTAAAGTAGTAATAATAAAGGAAGCGAGAAGGCTATATATAAGAGGAATACTATAAGAGGTATAATACTTCTTATATAAAAGATATACCTTAGAGATAATAGTATAGAGGTACTATAAATACTAAAAGTAAGAGTATATAATACGCTTCTATAAATAAGATAAAAGATACGCCTAGTATATATATAAGAGGTATAAAGAGAGCGAGGAAGAGTACCCTAGTAAGAAGGACTTAAAAGAATATCTAGTAAAGTATAAGAATTATAAAGGAGAACACCTAGTATTTATAAAAAAGTGCTATATAAGAGAGTAATACTATAAGTAGATAAGAGAATAATATCTTAATAGAATAACTATATTTATAAACCTATAAAGACTCTTAAAGAAGAGTAAGATAAGAATACCTTACCTATTTACCTTTAGCTAGAAAGAGAGCTTATAAAGCTTAAAGAAGAGGTAGAGATAGAGATCTATACTAAGAAGGCTAATAGATATAAATAAAGTAAGATATATAAATAGTAGTAACCTAACCTAGTTCCTAAGAAGGCTAAGAAGCTCTTTTAATATAATAAGAGATTTAAATAGAGAAGAAATAGAAGTAACTTAAACTCTACCTATAAGACTACTATAAGTATAATAGTACTATACTAGAATATAAAGAAGATACTAGAAGCTCTTAATATAGCTTTAAATTATAAGAAGAAATATAATATATTAGTAATCTAAGAACTAGCGTAGAATAGTATAAGAGACTTCTCTAGCTACTCTTTAAGCTTAAGATATAATATAATCTAGTTAAAAGAGGTAGTAGTACTCTTTATATATAAAAGATACTTAAAAGCGAGCTAGATATACGCTATAAGTAAGAACTAGGTAAGTATAATAATAGAGGAAGGAGTAGATAAGACGACGGTCTACTTAGTCTATAACTTATAAATAGAGTAGATATTAATTAAGAATATACTTTAGTAAGTAAGACTAAGAAGAGCACTTATAATAGGTAACCTAAATACTTACTACTCTTTATAGAATATATATAAGAGATATAATAGGAATATAGACCTCGTTCTTAAACTCGCTATACTATAGGTACTAGAGAGAGATATACTCTATAGTAAAGCTATATAGAGAAGAGAGAGCTCTTATAACTCTATAATTAACCTTACCTTCTCTACTAAGAACGTAGTAACCTAGTAAAGGTCTTTAAACCTACTAGGATTAGACTATATAGCTTAACTCTTTATAATAAAAGTAGGAGAAGAAGGAAAGATACTATAAGTGCTCGAATTTAGCTAAAGACTAATAGATAAGATCCTAGTTAAAGTAGAAGCTTCTTACTTAGAAACATCTATAATCTAAAATATATAAGAACTTAAGAGAGTAATATAAAGACTTATAAAAAACTTTTAAAAAATAGTAAAAGCCTTAACGCTACTCTAAAAGCTAGATAGAGAGAGAGTATAGCCTTAGTAGAATATAGAGGTTAAAGAAGCGTTAAAGAAGATAAGAAGATATAAAAAGACCTAGAAGGAGTACTAAATAGAGAGCTTAAGATAATAGCTTAATAACGCTTTTTAGAAACTCTAAATAGTTAGTAGAAAGGCGAAGATAAAGAGCTAGAAAAGGGTACTAGTAGAGATAGTAAAGAATAAAAGGAAACTCTAGATACTTAAGAAGTAGATATACCTTAAAAGATATATAAGACTAGAAGTACTAGTACTACTAACACTTATATCGTTTAATAGAATAAAAGATAAGACCTACTAGGAGAAGGCTTATATTCTTATAGAAAAGTTCTTCCTAGAGTTAATAGCTAACTACTTAAGCGTTCTTAATAGAGACTAGAATACTAAGAGCTTCTCTAAGAGGCACTTAGTAAGCTAATATATAACTAAGAAGTATATTAAGACAGCTATAAGATTAGTACTATAGAAAGTACTAGGATTTAATATACTAGTAAACAGCTTCTTAAAAGCTTATAATAAACTACTTTATAAAGTACTTACTATAATAGTAGAAGCGAGCTTCTACTTATAACACTTCCTATTCTACTTCTACTATATAAAGGTAGTAGTACTAAGAAAACTAGGTAAAATAACCGAGGAGTAGAGTAAGATAGAGGCCTACTAGCTAATAGTACTACTCTCGACTATAGATAAGATTCTTAAAAAAGTAATAGTATAAAGGCTTATATAGCTTATAGAGGAAATAGTAATACTATTAGAGCTATAAATAAGTAACTAGAAGTACTAAAATATAGAGCTAGTAATTAAAATAGTAATAGAGAGTATATATATAATATAAGAGCTATACGTCTCTAGCCTAACTAGACATAGTAAGAGCTTTTAACTAAGTAGACTATATATAGCTACTTTATATATTAAGAGAGAAGGAGGTTCTATAGTAGGTAGTAATATAAATAGAGAGCTTTCTCTTTAGATAAAGAGCTATACTATTCTTTAATAGACGATTAGTAGATAAAAGAGATCTTAAATAAGGTATCTTATAAGGATTAGTACTATTACTAATACTGTTTATCCTCTTTGCCTTAATATTATATAAGAACTTAGTAAGAATTAATAGGCTTATTATAATAAGCTTTATAAATAACACAAATCTACTTATAATATTAAAAAGTATAGTAGTAAACTATAAGATACTTAAGACAGCTTAGAGAGTATATAATAAGTAAGTAAATAAGTAAGGGATAGCTTTTAGCCTAGAGAAGATAGTACTTATATACTTTATAAGAATAAGAGTACTATAGAGGGAGATAGTCTAGTTTAAGAAGATAAAGCTTATACTAGTTAAATATATAAGGTTTTTAAGAGTAGAGCTTAATAAGAAACTAAACTAGAAGGTATACTAAGAAAGAGTCTAGAAGAAGCTTATAATATAAACCTTTATACTTATAAGGCTTACTAGAAAAATATAAGAAGTAAACTACTACTAAGTAAAGTAGATATATATAGTAGTAATAAAGAGCGTAATAGTATATAGAGTATTAGTATAGTACTATACTATACTAAAAGGAGAGAATATGAAGTAAATAGTAAGGAGCTTCTTTATATAATAATTAGAATACCTATAAGTAGTAATAGAGGTATATAAAGCTACTCTAGTTTAGAACCTAGAAGTTAAAGTAGACTATATACTAATTAACTTATATCTTAACCTATAAGTAGCTACTTTTAAGAGAAAGTTCTAAAGGTCTAAGCTAGAGGAACTAATCTAGAATATCTATAAACATATAGTAATATAACTAAAGAAGAGAAGGAGAGGTAGACTAATAAAGGTAGAGAAGATAATACTATACTTATAGAAAGTAAGGTAGAAGTAAGAAGAGGAGTAGAAAGTAAGAGAAGCAGGATTTAAGTATAACACTATACTTATAGAATAGAAGAACTATCTAAAGACTTAAAGAAGAAAGACTTAAGAGAAGAACCTAATATAATATATAAAAGTATTAGATAAAATAGACTTAGATAAGTAAGAGCTATAAAAGGTCTATAAAGGGCTTACTAAGGTAAAGAGCTTACTACTCGTCTAAGTATAAATAAAGGTAATAGGACTAAACACCTTCCTCTTTATAAAAAGAGTACTAAACTAGGTTATACTATAGTATATTTATATAAGTAGTAAAGAGATAGTAGAACACTTAGTCCTATTTTACTAGAATATTCTATAAGAAAGAGACACGCTTATAAAAGCTTTAAGAAAGAGGATTAGAGATCTATAAGAGCTAAGAGAGGTACTAGTAGATAGGAAACTAGTACTAAGAGTAACTACTTAGCTACTTAAGCTAGAGAGACTCTAAAAGTATAGGCTAGTACTAGAATTACTTAAGGAGAGAGAGGAGAGCGAGGAAGAGATAAAAGAAAGAGAGGAATAGAAGGAGAAAGCTAAGATACGCTAGAAGGTAAGACCTCGGCTCTAATAATTCTAGAGGTAAATATACCTCTTATACTACTAATATATACCTTAGTAGGTTAAACACGCTAACCTACTATACCTCTCTACTATATTACTAAGTTAGAGAGATAAGCTTTAAATAAATAGTAGTAGAAACCGAAGAAAAGGAGAATCGCACTTATAAGAAAGCTTAAGAGGCGAAGAAGAACGAGCTAAAAGGCTATATAAACTAGAATAGAAGATATACTACTTACTCTTAGAGCTCGGCCTACGGCCTACGTAGCGTAAGAATAATAATAATAATAATAATAATAATAATATAAAAGATAAAAGAGGTATTAGATTATACTATATAAAATTCAACCTTTCTAATTAATATATCAATTATTATTAATCCTAAAAATAGAGTATATCTCTTATTAAACTAGATATTAAATTAACTCTTTATATCGTTATTAATTAAGACGCTTTTAATAAGTCTAATATATATAAGATATTAGTTATATTCTATACTTAACTTTCAAGCTACTCTAGTATTAATTATTATACTAAAGAAGTTCTCTTTTATATATCTTTTAGCTATTATTATAAACACCTTCTTTATAAATTTATATATAACATTAAAAGTGTTATTTAAGTCGTTTAGGTTTTATAAGATATATCTATTAATAGTATGTTTTTATATTAAACTTATTAAATTCGTAGTAAGATATTCAATATTTAAGTTATTAATAAATTCTATAAAAGTAATATTATAATAGATAACTTCGTTATTTAAGCTAGTATTCGATAAGTAACTATCTTCTTTTAATAAAGTAATAGTATAAAGTATCTCTAATATTTCCTTCTCCTAAGTACTCTAAGTATATACTATATTTATATTATATACCTTTCTAGTATATCTATCTCGCTTACTTTTAAAGTATCTAGAATTCGTATTAGTCTATTTAGTAAAGTAATAGTCCTACTCTTTTTAACTATGATTCTAAGATAAATAGTCGTTCTTTCTATATATATAATATATCCTCTTCTTCTTATATTAATCTAAATTACTAAATTTATTTATACTATATTATCTACTCTTATAAAAGTGTCTTTTAATTATTATAGTTTTATTTATAACTATCTCTAAGTAGACTTTTATATAAGATTAGATTAAACTTTATAAGAGAGTAATAGTATTAGAAATTAAAGAGTCTTAGAATAAGGTTAATATTATAATAGTATAATCTAAGACCTTTTTATATATTAAAATTAGCTTATTTAAAAATTAACTATTAATATAAAAGTCTATAAGAAGAGAAAATCTTAGTAAATTAAGTCTTAATAATATATTCTTAAAAGAGCTTAATATTAATACTCTAAATACTTATATTATTTCCTATAAATTAATATTATTCTACTTAGATAATTAACTTCTTTTATAAAGTTTATCTTTAAAGTATTATTATATAGATATAGATAAAACTTTAAAAGATTAATTATTATTTTCATTAAAAAGTATAGTATAAAAGTAATTTAAAGTATTACCTTTTAATATAGTAGAGAAGGTAAGAGCGTAAATCACTAGTAATACTTTACTTCTCTTATATATATTCTTAAATATTATAACTTTAATCGTAAAATTATCTTCTTTTCTACTATACTTTTAATCGTCTTTATATACTTTCATAAAAGTACCTAATATATAAGAGTAGTCTTAACCTTTTTAAGAATTTTATAAAGTTAACTCTAGTTTAAAATATACTATATTTATTTATACTAGTAGTCTTCTACTAGAATTATCTTATTACTAATTATATTCTAGATACTTAGAAGTATTATCGAAATCGTTACTACTAGTATCTTCACTAAATTAATAAGATATAAAGAAAGAGGTCTAGTTATCTTTTAGTAGACCTAAAGGTTAGATTAGAAGTTATACTAGATCGTTTAAGTCTTTCCTTTTAGTTAATAGAATTAAAGTTATCGAAG
>LLCB01000430.1:0-38283 GCA_001414345.1 Hymenoscyphus infarciens
GTAATAGATAAATAAATCGATTACCTAGTATTATTACCTAGTATTATTACTACTAAGGTAATCGATAAATTAATCGATTACCTAGTAGTATTATTTCTAGCTAGGTAATAGATAAATAAATCGATTATCTAGTATTATTACTAGTAAGGTAATCGATAAATAAATCGATTACCTAGTAGTATAATTTCTAGCTAGGTAATCGATAAATAAATCGATTACCTAGTAAAGTAATCGATAAATAAATCGATTACCTAGTAGTATTATTACTAGTAAAGTAATCGATAAATAAATCGATTACCTAGTAGTATTATTACTAGTAAGGTAATCGATAAATAAATCGATTACCTAGTATTATTATTACTAGCGAAGGTAATCGATAAATAAATCGATTATCTAGTATTATTATTTCTAGTAAGATAATTAATAGATTAATCGATTATATAGTAGTATTATTTCTAGCTAGGTAATAGATAAATAAATCGATTACCTAGTATTATTATTACTAGTAAGGTAATAGATAAATAAATCGATTACCTAGTAGTATTATTACTAGTAAGGTAATCGATAAATAAATCGATTATCTAGTATTATTATTACTAGCGAAGGTAATCGATAAATAAATCGATTACCTAGTAGTATTATTACTAATAAGGTAATCGATAAATAAATCGATTACCTAGTAGTATTATTACTAGTAAGGTAATCGATAAATAAATCGATTATCTAGTATTATTATTACTAGCTAAGTAATCGATAAATAAATCGATTACCTAGTAGTATTATTACTAGTAAGATAATCGATAAATAAATCGATTATCTAGTAGTATTATTACTAGTAAGGTAATCGATAAATAAATCGATTATCTAGTATTATTATTACTAGCGAAGGTAATCGATAAATAAATCGATTATCTAGTATTATTATTTCTAGTAAGATAATCAATAGATTAATCGATTATATAGTAGTATTATTTCTAGCTAGGTAATAGATAAATAAATCGATTACCTAGTATTATTATTACTAGTAAGGTAATAGATAAATAAATTAATTACTATTATTATTATTACTAAGATAATTAATAAATAAATCAATTACCTAGTATTATTTCTAGTAAGGTAATTAATAAATAAATCAATTACCTAATAGTATTACTAGTAAGGTAATAGATAAATAAATCGATTACCTAGTATTATTACTAGTAAAGTAATCAATAAATAAATCGATTACCTAGTATTATTATTTCTAGTAAGATAATTAATAGATTAATCGATTATATAGTAGTATTATTTCTAGCTAGGTAATAGATAAATAAATCGATTACCTAGTATTATTATTACTAGTAAAGTAATTAATAAATAAATCAATTATCTAGTATTATTATTACTAGCTAGGTAATAGATAAATAAATCGATTATCTAGTATTATTTCTAGTAAAGTAATCGATAAATTAATCGATTACCTAGTAGTATTATTTCTAGTAAGATAATTAATAAATTAATCGATTACCTAGTAGTATTATTTCTAGTAAGGTAATTGATAAATTAATCGATTATCTAGTAGTATTATTTCTAGTAAGATAATCGATAAATTAATCGATTATCTAATAGTATTATTCCTAGTAAGATAATCGATAAATAAATCAATTACCTAGTATTATTACTAGTAGTATTATTTCTAGTAAAGTAATTGATAAATAAATTAATTATCTAGTATTATTATTTCTAGTAAAGTAATCGATAAATAAATCGATTACCTAGTATTATTATTTCTAGTAAGATAATCGATAAATAAATCGATTATCTAGTATTATTACTAGTAGTATTATTTCTAGTAAGATAATCGATAAATAAATCGATTACTTAGTATTATTATTTCTAGTAAGGTAATCGATAAATAAATCGATTACCTAGTATTATTACCTAGAATTATTACTATTAAAGTAATAGATAAATAAATCGATTATCTAGTATTATTATTACTAGTAAGATAATCGATAAATAAATCGATTACCTAGTATTATTACTAGTAGTATTATTTCTAGTAAAGTAATCGATAAATAAATCGATTACCTAGTATTATTATTTCTAGTAAAGTAATTAATAAATAAATTGATTATCTAGTAGTATTATTTCTAGTAGAGTAATTAATAAATTAATCAATTACCTAGTATTATTATTACTAGTAAAGTAATTAATAAATAAATCGATTATCTAGTATTATTATTTCTAGTAAGATAATCGATAAATAAATTAATTACCTAGTATTATTACCTAGAATTATTACTATTAAGATAATAGATATATAAATCGATTACTTAGTATTATTACTAGTAGAGTAATTAATAAATAAATCGATTACCTAGTATTATTACTAGTAGTATTATTTTTAGTAAGATAATCGATAAATAAATCGATTACTTAGTATTATTATTTCTAGTAAAATAATCGATAAATAAATCAATTACCTAGTATTATTACCTAGAATTATTACTATTAAGATAATAGATAAATAAATCGATATCTAGTATTATTACTAGTATTATTATTACTAGTAAAGTAATTAATAAATAAATTAATTATCTAGTATTATTATTTCTAGTAAAGTAATCGATAAATAAATCGATTACCTAGTATTATTATTTCTAGTAAGATAATCGATAAATAAATTAATTACCTAGTATTATTACCTAGAATTATTACTATTAAGATAATAGATATATAAATCGATTACTTAGTATTATTACTAGTAGAGTAATTAATAAATAAATCGATTACCTAGTATTATTATTAGTAGTATTATTTTTAGTAAGATAATCGATAAATAAATCGATTACTTAGTATTATTATTTCTAGTAAAATAATCGATAAATAAATCAATTACCTAGTATTATTACCTAGAATTATTACTATTAAGATAATAGATAAATAAATTAATTATCTAGTATTATTACTAGTAAGGTATTATTACTAGTAAGATAATTAATAAATTAATCGATTACCTAGTAGTATTATTAC
Organism: Hymenoscyphus infarciens; assembly: GCA_001414345.1. Lineage (NCBI taxonomy): Eukaryota > Fungi > Ascomycota > Leotiomycetes > Helotiales > Helotiaceae > Hymenoscyphus > Hymenoscyphus infarciens. Next base: position 3,016 of record LLCB01000430.1, read on the forward strand.
TAGTAAGATAATCGATAAATAAATCGATTATCTAGTAGTATTATTACTAGTAAGATAATTAATAAATAAATCGATTACCTAGTATTATTATTACTAGCTAGGTAATTAATAAATAAATCGATTACCTAGTAGTATTATTACTAGTAAGGTAATTAATAAATAAATCGATTACCTAGTAGTATTATTACTAGTAAGATAATTAATAAATAAATCGATTACCTAGTATTATTATTACTAGCTAGGTAATCGATAAATAAATCGATTATCTAGTAGTATTATTACTAGTAAAGATAATCGATAAATAAATCGATTACCTAGTATTATTATTTCTAGTAAGATAATTAATAGATTAATTAATTATATAGTAGTATTATTTCTAGTAAGATAATTAATAAATAAATCGATTATCTAGTAGTATTATTACTAGTAAGATAATCGATAAATAAATTAATTACTTAGTAGTATTATTACTAGTAAGGTAATTAATAAATAAATCAATTACCTAGTATTATTACTAGTAAGATAATCGATAAATAAATCGATTACTTAGTATTATTACCTAGTATTATTACTACTAAAGTAATTAATAAATAAATCGATTACCTAGTATTATTATTACTAGCTAGGTAACTAATAAATAAATCGATTATCTAGTATTATTATTACTATCTAGGTAATTAATAAATAAATCGATTACCTAGTATTATTATTTCTAGTAAGATAATTAATAAATAAATCGATTACCTAGTATTATTATTTCTAGTAAGATAATTAATAAATAAATTAATTACCTAGTATTATTACTAGTAATATTATTTCTAGTAAGATAATTAATAAATAAATTAATTATCTAGTATTATTATTTCTAGTAAGATAATCGATAAATAAATCGATTACCTAGTAGTATTATTTCTACTAAAGTAATTAATAAATAAATTAATTACCTAATATTATTTCTAGTAAAGTAATTAATAAATTAATTAATTACCTAGTAGTATTATTCCTAGTAAAATAATTAATAAATAAATTAGTTACTTAGTATTATTATTTCTAATAAGATAATTAATAAATTAATCGATTACCTAGTAGTATTATTCCTAGTAAGGTAATCGATAAATAAATCGATTATCTAGTATTATTATTACTAGCTAGGTAATTGATAAATAAATCGATTACCTAGTAGTATTATTACTAGCAAAGGTAATCGATAAATAAATCGATTACCTAGTATTATTATTTCTAGTAAAGTAATCAATAGATTAATCGATTATATAGTAGTATTATTTCTAGCTAGGTAATAGATAAATAAATCGATTACCTAGTATTATTATTACTAGTAAGGTAATAGATAAATAAATCAATTACTATTATTATTATTACTAAGATAATTAATAAATAAATCAATTACCTAGTATTATTTCTAGTAAGATAATCGATAAATAAATCGATTACCTAGTAGTATTACTAGTAAGATAATAGATAAATAAATCAATTACCTAGTATTATTACTAGTAAAGTAATCGATAAATAAATCGATTACCTAGTATTATTATTTCTAGTAAGATAATCGATAGATTAATCGATTACATAGTAGTATTATTTCTAGCTAGGTAATAGATAAATAAATCGATTATCTAGTATTATTATTACTAGTAAAGTAATTAATAAATAAATCAATTATCTAGTATTATTATTACTAGCTAAGTAATAGATAAATAAATCGATTACCTAGTATTATTTCTAGTAAGATAATCGATAAATTAATCGATTACCTAGTAGTATTATTTCTAGTAAGATAATCGATAAATTAATCGATTACCTAGTAGTATTATTTCTAGTAAAGTAATCGATAAATTAATCAATTACCTAGTAGTATTATTTCTAGTAAGATAATCGATAAATTAATCGATTACCTAGTAGTATTATTCCTAGTAAGATAATCAATAAATAAATCGATTACCTAGTATTATTACCTAGAATTATTACTATTAAAGTAATAGATAAATAAATCGATTATCTAGTATTATTATTACTAGTAAGATAATTAATAAATAAATCAATTACCTAGTATTATTACTAGTAGTATTATTTCTAGTAAAGTAATTAATAAATAAATCGATTACCTAGTATTATTATTTCTAGTAAAGTAATTAATAAATAAATCGATTACCTAGTAGTATTATTTCTAATAGAGTAATTAATAAATTAATCGATTACCTAGTATTATTATTACTAATAAGGTAATCGATAAATAAATCGATTACCTAGTATTATTATTTCTAGTAAGATAATTAATAAATAAATCAATTACCTAGTATTATTACCTAGAATTATTACTATTAAGATAATAAATAAATAAATCAATTACCTAGTATTATTACTAGTAAGGTATTATTTCTAGTATAGTAATTAATAAATAAATCAATTACCTAGTAGTATTATTTCTAGTAAGATAATTAATAAATAAATCGATTACCTAGTAGTATTACTATTAAGATAATAAATATATAAATCGATTATCTAGTATTATTACTAGTAAAGTAATTAATAAATAAATCGATTACCTAGTATTATTACTAGTAGTATTATTTCTAGTAAGATAATTAATAAATAAATCAATTACTTAGTATTATTATTTCTAGTAAAATAATTAATAAATAAATCGATTACCTAGTATTATTACCTAGAATTATTACTATTAAGATAATAGATAAATAAATCAATTACCTAGTATTATTACTAGTAAGGTATTATTACTAGTAAGATAATCGATAAATTAATCGATTACCTAGTAGTATTATTACTAGTAAGATAATTAATAAATAAATCGATTATCTAGTAGTATTATTACTAGTAAGATAATTAATAAATAAATCAATTACCTAGTATTATTATTACTAGCTAGGTAATTAATAAATAAATCGATTACTTAGTAGTATTATTACTAGTAAGGTAATTAATAAATAAATCAATTATCTAGTAGTATTATTACTAGTAAGGTAATTAATAAATAAATCGATTACCTAGTATTATTATTACTAGCTAGGTAATTAATAAATAAATCAATTACCTAGTAGTATTATTACTAGTAAAGGTAATTAATAAATAAATTAATTATCTAGTATTATTATTTCTAGTAAGATAATTAATAGATTAATTAATTATATAGTAGTATTATTTCTAGTAAAGTAATTAATAAATAAATTAATTATTTAGTAGTATTATTACTAATAAGGTAATTAATAAATAAATCGATTACCTAGTAGTATTATTACTAGTAAGGTAATCGATAAATAAATTAATTACCTAGTATTATTACTAGTAAAATAATTAATAAATAAATCGATTACTTAGTATTATTACCTAGTATTATTACTACTAAAGTAATTAATAAATAAATCGATTACTTAGTATTATTATTACTAGCTAGATAACTAATAAATAAATCAATTACTTAATATTATTATTACTATCTAGGTAATTAATAAATAAATCGATTACTTAGTATTATTATTTCTAGTAAGATAATTAATAAATAAATTAATTACCTAGTATTATTATTTCTAGTAAGATAATTAATAAATAAATCAATTACTTAGTATTATTACTAGTAATATTATTTCTAGTAAGATAATCGATAAATAAATCAATTATCTAGTATTATTATTTCTAATAAGATAATCGATAAATAAATCGATTACTTAGTAGTATTATTTCTACTAAGGTAATTAATAAATAAATCGATTACTTAGTATTATTTCTAGTAAAGTAATTAATAAATTAATCGATTACCTAGTAGTATTATTCCTAATAAGATAATCGATAAATAAATCAATTACCTAGTATTATTATTTCTAGTAAGATAATTAATAAATTAATCGATTACCTAGTAGTATTATTCCTAGTAAGGTAATTGATAAATAAATCGATTATCTAGTATTATTACTAGTAGTATTATTACTAGTAAGGTAATCGATAAATAAATCGATTATCTAGTATTATTATTTCTAGTAAGATAATCGATAAATAAATCGATTACCTAGTATTATTATTTCTAGTAAGATAATCAATAAATTAATCGATTACCTAGTAGTATTACTATTAAGGTAATAGATAAATAAATCGATTACTTAGTATTACTAGTAATTAATAAATAAATCGATTACCTAGTATTATTATTTCTAGTAAGATAATCGATAAATAAATCGATTACCTAGTAGTATTATTTCTAGTAAGATAATCGATAAATAAATCGATATCTAGTATTATTACTAGTAGTATTATTTCTAGTAAAGTAATTAATAAATAAATCAATTATCTAGTATTATTATTTCTAGTAAGGTAATTAATAAATTAATCGATTATCTAGTAGTATTATTCCTAGTAAGATAATTAATAAATAAATCGATTATCTAGTATTATTATTTCTAGTAAAGTAATTAATAAATTAATCGATTACCTAGTAGTATTATTTCTAGTAAGATAATTAATAAATAAATCGATTACCTAGTATTATTACTAGTAGTATTATTTCTAGTAAGATAATCGATAAATAAATCAATTACTTAGTATTATTATTTCTAGTAAGATAATCGATAAATAAATCAATTACTTAGTATTATTATTTCTAGTAAGATAATCGATAAATAAATCGATTACCTAGTATTATTACCTAGAGTTATTACTATTAAGATAATAGATAAATAAATCGATTACCTAGTATTATTACTAGTAAGGTATTATTTCTAGTATAGTAATCGATAAATAAATCGATTACCTAGTAGTATTATTTCTATTAAGATAATCGATAAATAAATCGATTATCTAGTATTATTACTAGTAGTATTATTTCTAGTAAGATAATCGATAAATTAATCGATTATCTAGTAGTATTATTTCTAGTAAGATAATCGATAAATAAATCGATTACTAAGTAGTATTACTATTAAGGTAATAGATAAATAAATCGATTACCTAGTATTACTAGTAATTAATAAATAAATCGATTATCTAGTATTATTACTAGTAAGGTAATTAATAAATAAATCGATTACTTAGTATTATTATTTCTAGTAAGATAATCGATAAATAAATCGATTATCTAGTAGTATTATTCCTAGTAAGATAATCGATAAATAAATCGATATCTAGTATTATTACTAGTAGTATTATTTCTAGTAAAGTAATTGATAAATAAATCGATTATCTAGTATTATTATTTCTAGTAAGATAATTAATAAATTAATCGATTATCTAGTAGTATTATTCCTAGTAAGATAATCGATAGATTAATCGATTATCTAGTATTATTATTACTAGTAAGATAATCAATAAATAAATCGATTATCTAGTATTATTACTAGTAGTATTATTTCTAGTAAGATAATCGATAAATAAATCGATTATCTAGTATTATTATTTCTAGTAAGATAATCGATAAATAAATCGATTACCTAGTATTATTATTACTAGTAAGATAATCGATAAATAAATCGATTATCTAGTATTATTATTACTAGTAAGATAATCGATAAATAAATCGATTATCTAGTATTATTACTAGTAGTATTATTTCTAGTAAAGTAATCGATAAATAAATCGATTACCTAGTATTATTACTAGTAGTATTATTTCTAGTAAGATAATCGATAAATAAATCGATTATCTAGTATTATTATTTCTAGTAAGATAATCGATAAATAAATCGATTACCTAGTATTATTATTACTAGTAAGATAATCGATAAATAAATCGATTATCTAGTATTATTATTTCTAGTAAGCTAATCGATAAATAAATCGATTATATAGTATTATTATTACTATTAAGGTAATCGATAAATAAATCGATTACCTAGTAGTATTATTTCTAGTAAGGTAATCGATAAATAAATTAATTACCTAGTATTATTATTACTAGTAAAGTAATCGATAAATAAATCGATTACCTAGTATTATTATTTCTAGTTAGATAATTAATAAAATAAATCGATTACCTAGTATTATTACTAGTAGTATTATTTCTAGTAAGATAATCGATAAATAAATCGATTATCTAGTATTATTATTTCTAGTAAGATAATTAATAAATAAATCGATTACCTAGTATTATTATTTCTAGTAAGATAATTAATAAATTAATCGATTACCTAGTATTATTATTTCTAGTAAGGTAATCGATAAATTAATCGATTACCTAGTATTATTTCTAATAAGATAATCGATAAATAAATCGATTACCTAGTAGTATTATTTCTAGTAAAGTAATCGATAAATAAATCGATTACCTAGTATTATTATTTCTAGTAAAGTAATTGATAAATAAATCGATTACCTAGTATTATTATTTCTAATAAGATAATTAATAAATAAATCGATTACCTAGTAGTATTATTTCTAATAAGATAATCGATAAATTAATCGATTACCTAGTATTATTATTACTAGTAAGATAATCGATAAATAAATCGATTACCTAGTATTATTATTTCTAGTTAGATAATCGATAAATAAATCGATTACCTAGTATTATTACTAGTAGCATTATTTCTAGTAAGGTAATCGATAAATAAATCGATTATCTAGTATTATTATTTCTACTAAGATAATCGATAAATAAATCAATTATCTAGTATTATTATTTCTAGTAAGATAATCGATAAATAAATCAATTACCTAGTAGTATTATTTCTAGTAAGATAATCGATAAATTAATCGATTACCTAGTATTATTACTAGTAGTATTATTTCTAGTAAAGTAATTAATAAATAAATCAATTACCTAGTAGTATTATTTCTAGTAAGGTAATTAATAAATAAATCGATTACTTAGTAGTATTATTTCTAGTAGAGTAATTAATAAATTAATCGATTACCTAGTATTATTATTACTAGTAAGGTAATCGATAAATAAATCAATTACTATTATTATTATTACTAGTAAGATAATTAATAAATTAATCGATTACCTAGTATTATTTTTACTAGTATAATTAATAAATAAATCGATTATCTACTTCTATTTCTCTTAAATTTATTATAAGGTAATCGATAAATAAATCTATTATCTTATACTTTTTTTTATATAGGTAATCGATAAATTAATTAAGTACGTAAAAACCGGTTCTTATAAACTTATAGTCGGATATACACGTAAGATCCGACCCTTGGCAGGGTGTGTTAGCATGCCCGAGGTGCACCAGCCTCTCTCACACCAGAAAAAAACACTAAGAACTAGTAGGCGAAGCTTGAGTCCTTTGTAATAGACTGCAACGGCGTACGTTGTTTTACGAGGTCCCCATGCTAGCGGCTCGCGCTGTAAAACACGGTAACAGAAACCGTTGGAAATCTGACAATCCTCTAGTAAGGCTGACAACACCGCCACGCCACCTTTCAAAATAGTGCTGTGTTCCCAGATCTTTACGTGTCTTTTCTTTCTCTTATCACTCTTTTTGTCATGAGCAAGTTTTAATGCGATTTAACTGTTTTTCTTACTCCCTCAGATTTACATTCCTTCGTCTCTCTCCCTTCCAATTATTACATGTCCTCTTAACAGTAACCCCTCACTGTCTCTTCCGCCTCACTCCGCCTCAGAAAAATTGTTACCCCGCCAATACATGACTGTTATCCTCCTCGTACTTCCTCTATACTATGTCACGACTCGGGTAAATCATTTCTACCGTTTATTCCATGGGCATTCCGGTATCGCCATCACACAAGAGGAGATAGTGCTTGCTCACAACTTTTCCAATTCTTCGAAAGTAGAGTTTGGGAAGGATCATTCTCATACACAGGTGATTCCAAAAATTATCCATCAGGTGTGGCATAACTGGAATGGGGGCGAGGATCGGGATTTGGATAATCGAACTTTGCCGCGGGATTGGGATGTTTTGAGGGCGACTTGCAAGGTCAAAAATCCGGAGTGGGAGTTCAAGGTATGTTTGGTTCCCGAGATCTTTGTATTCTTGGTTCAACGTGAGTGCTTTGAGGCTGACATTCTTTACAGCTATGGACAGAAAAAGCATCGAGGGATTTCATTGCACAGAACTACTCGTGGTTTCTCAAAACCTACGACGGATACAAGTATCCCGTTCAAAGAGCCGATACGGTACGCTATTTCTTGATTCGACATTTCGGCGGAATCTATCTTGACCTTGACAATGTAAGCTCGTCCCAAATTTCCCACATCCCCCAACAGTAGTTCTCCAGAAACCACAACCACGAGTCAATTTTCCTTCAACAACTAACACCTCACCAGGGCTGCAAATCAACCCTAACCCCCCTCCTCTACTACCCAGCTTTCCTAACCGACGGGGCCACGCGCTCCCTCTACAATAACATCCTAGGCGGAACCCCAAACCACCCTTTCTACACCCTCCTAACAAACTCCCTCATATCCTACGATTACAACTATCTCTTCCCTTACCTAACAGTCGCCTATGCAAGCGGACAATGGTTTGAAACCGCCATTTGGGAGGATTACCATGCTCTCGTTGCTCTTGCTGAAAACCCAGAGTTCGTTGGTGTGAATTTAGATCGAGAGATTAAAGGTGGGAATGGAAATGCGACGAGAGGTGATATGAGATTACATCGCGTCATAATGGAGGAGGAGAAGGAGGAAAATTGGGTTTTCTTTACGAAGGGACGGGGTGGGAGTTGGGTTAATTGGGATAATCTCCTGTTTGGGTGGGTGGAAGATCATGTTCGTTTTGTGCCGGTTGTTTTGCTTGGTGGAGTTTTTGTGTTATGGGTTGGAGTCTCGAAGTTCTCACAGTGTTTTAGAAGGAGAACGGAGAGGAATTATACAAAGGTTCGAGGGAAGGAGGATGATAAGGTTTGATTACAGTGAGTTGCGAGTTAAGCTTGAATTTGCCCACTTTTTTTATAATCTAAGCTTTTTTTTTTTTAAAGCTTTCTCCCTCTTTTCTTTAGAAGATAGAAAATAAAAGTACTCTAAAAGAGACGAGGCCTAGCTAGAAAGAAGCGCTATATCTAATTATCTCTCTTCTATATTACTTATTAACTTAAAGTAAGTATAATAAAAGTAAACTAAAAAATAGATAATTCTTAAAAAAAACCCCTTTTTTATAAAAAAATTCACTACCTCTATAAGGTCTTATCGCTACCTTAATAAGGCCTTCTAAAAAGTAGAATATAAATATAAACTTCTATTTTATATATAAAAAGTTTATAGAGTAATAGAGGATATATAGAGCTCTCGTTTCCTATTATCTAGTATATACTAATATATATTATTATTAAGTAAAGAGCAAAATAAGATAGTAGAGAGAGAGCTTTTTTCAAAAACGCTTAGATTATAAAATGTAATAGCACGCTATTCTAGATTATTATATAACAGCTAGATTATTATATAACAGCACTATTCTAAATTGTCGGCATTCGTAAAACTGCCGATACCTCTAAGCAGTGCCGATACCTCTAATACCCCTAGAGCCGAGATTACAAATAACCGATACTTATATAAGCAAAGTACTAAAGGTATTAATATCTAACATTTATATATAGAAGGGATTAAGGTTTAGATATTATATATTTAGCTTTCTAAAGAATCAGAGGTTATATATTTAGCTTTTTAGCTCTTATTATTTAGTATTAGCTATATTAGGTAGAGCTTAGTTATTATTATTATTAGAACTTAGAAGCTTCTAAACTCTTATATATAGACGTTTATATTTAGTATAAAAGAAGGATAGTTATTATTTTCTTCTATATTAGTACCTAGTATCTATATATATTATTCTACTATATATACTTCTATATACCTCTACTATAGTTATATATATTTTGTACTATTATATAAAAATAATAACTCTTCTTCGCTAGTAATAGCTTTAATAATATCTCTTTTCAAGCTTATTACTACTTCTTATTTAGAAGTCGATTTATACTTAATTTAGAATATTACGACGATATTCTTATATAGCTAAGTAATTAGAGACTACCTAGATAGCTAGTAATAGTAGAGTTTATTATTTATATAGATAGCTAATAAAAATCGTGTTTTAGTATATATTAAGAGATTAGAATACGCTAAGTATTTCCTAAGAGTTCTAATAACCTTAGATTTAATAAATAAGTTGATTTATAATAGTTATCTAGAAGGCTTTTAAATCTAACCTTACTCCCCTCTCTCTAATTTAATATTTAATATATTAGAATCTAGAGTAACCTTTAGTCTCTTCTAAGCTCTATTTCTAAGTATAGAGTAACCTCTTAAAGAATAAAGTTAAGCTCTTACTAAAAGGTCTCTAACTTAGTACTATATACTTAAGAATAGTAAGAAGCTTAAAAATAATAAAGGTAAAAGCCTAGTACTTAGAAGCTAGAGAGATTAATAGGACTTCTCTAATATAGATAAGATATAAGGTATAATCTAAGCTATAGAGGCTAAGGATTAAGAAAAAGAATAGAGAATTTTAGAGTAAGATAATTAGATTACCTAATTATTAGACCTAGTATAGTAAATTAGTTAATAACTTTTAAATAATAACTAAAGTCTAAGTCTTATCTAACCTATATAAACACCTTCTTCTATCTCTTTAAACTATTATTATAAGTAAGACTCTACCTCTAATATTTATTTCTTACTATAACCTACTTTATACCTATAACCTAAAAGTACTCTAAAAGCCCTTTAACCTATTAAAAGTAAGATTATAGAAAAAATTAAACTTTTAAATAATAACGTTTTATCTATATATAAGTAATAGAGAATATTAATATATAATTAACTCTATATAAATACTAACTATTATTAGACGCTTTTAACTTATAAAGCCCTTATTTAAGAGATAATAATAAAACTTACCTAGAACTACTTAGAGCTCTAATATAAGTCTAATATAAGTAAGATAGTATTTAAGAATTATAAAGAAATAATTAAACTTCTTAATACCTACTATCTAACTAATTATAAGAAGAAGAATACTTAGAACGCTTTTTAGTCTCTTTAGATAGAATAGAAGAGTTATATAAGAGAAAGTTTTATAGAATTTAAAAGTTACTTTTTAAGTATAGTAATACTTAGAGAAGTATCTAAGTAAGATAAGTTCTACTATATATAAAATAAGCTTATATCTTAACTCTAAACTTAATTAGTTAATAGTAAAAGATACTAAAATACTAACTTTAATAAGATAGTAAGAGATCTATTATTTATAAATAAGAAATAGTACTATAATACTAAGTTATATATAACTAGTATAATAAGTACTAAAAAACTTATTACTATAAGCTTATTATACTAAAAGCTTAATACTAACTAAACCTTATCTAGTTTTTTAATAAAACCCTTACTACTCTTATATAGACTTTATACTACTTCTTAAAAAACTTCTTAATCTCTTAAAGCCTCTTCTATTAGTAAAAGATTAAAGACTTTATCTATAGACTAACTCTCTACTAGTATAAAGTACTATAATTATAGAAAACCTAAGTATATTAAGCTTAACTATTCTAATCTACCTAGTATTAATAAGATAGAGAAGGATAATTAACCTAAGAAAGAATAACTACTTAAAGAGTACTCTAACTCTAACCTAAGTTAGGAGGAAAATAAAGAGATCTAGGTAAAAATACCTTTCTAAGCCTATATAAATATAATCTAGCTAGACTCGACCTTTCTAAGCTTATAAGAGGAAAATAGTTCCTTATAAATACTACTCTTAATATATAAAGATATAGTATTAAAATATAAGCTTTAGTAAATATAAGAGTAAATAAGTACCTATTTCTAAATTAACTTTTAGCTTTATAATTATTAAAAGTAATAAGTTTAAAGATCTAGAAACTATCTTATTTAGTATTTATTTATAAATATAATAATAGTACTAAAAGCTAAGTAACTTAGTTTATATAACTATATCTAAATATAGATAAATATTATATTTATAACTACTTCTTTATTCTTCTAAACCTTAGATAATAAAACCTAATTATTAATAATAAGTAGTTAAACTATTTTAAAGTTCTCCTTAACCTCTTAAAGAACTAGATTACTTAGCTAGCTAAATACTCTCTAACTCCCTACTATAGTAAGGAAATTTTACTTTCTCTTTCTAGCTAGAACTAGAAACCTTTTTTAAATTACTAGTTAGATATAAACTAAAAGGAATATACTATCTAGTAATAAGAAAGACATAAAAAGAGTAGACTTATATATATAGCTAAGTTATTACTTCTATTTATAATAATACCTTCTAAAATTTTAATATCTAACTTTAGTCTAAAGCCTTTATAAACTACTAGTATAGCCTTAAAAGGCTAGACCTTATACTCTTTTATCTATAAGATAAGTACTAATATAATATATTATAATATAAAATAGCCTAATTTAGAATTTTATATAATAAGCCTCTATAAGCTAAATTAGGTTATTAATAAGAGATTAGCCTCTCTCTAGAATAATAATAAGATAAGAGCTCTAATATAGGCCTAACTTCTAAAGTATTACTTATTCTATAAAGACGTATTCTTAAAAGTAGCTTCTAATAAGCTTCCTTCTTATTATAAATACGATTATAAGATTACTTTAAATAAGCTACTTCTTAACTCCTTTTTATCTCTATATTAATAGTTAACTATAGAGCTTAAAACTATAAAAGAGTATCTTATAAAGAACCTAGATAAGAGGTTTATTATTAATAGTAATAGCTCTTTTACCTCTTTTATATTCTTTATTAAAAAGGCTAATAGTAATAAGTTATAGTTCTATATTAATTATAAAAAGCTAAATACTCTAATCTAAAATAATCTCTACCTAATCCCTTATATTAATAAGCTTCTTTCTAGAATAAGAATAGCTAAAATCTTTACTAAACTAGATATTAGATAAGCTTTCTATTATATCTAAATAAACTTTAACTTAGAAGAGATAACTATATTTAAAACTAGGTATAATATATATAAATATAAGGTCCTCTCTTTTAGACTCTATAATAGCTCTACTACTTATTAATATTATATAAATAACGTCTTAATTAATTATCTAAATAACTTCTATATTACTTACTTAGATAATATTTTAATTTATTTAAATACTATTAAAAAATATAAGAAATAGGTTAGAAAGGTTCTAAATTAACTCTAAGAAGTAAGACTTTAGGTAGATATTAAGAAAAGCGAATTTAGTATTATTAAAGTTAAATACTTAGGATTTATCTTAACTATAAAAAGACTTAAAGTTAACTTAGAAAAAGTAGAGTCTTTATAAAACTAGGTCTAACCTAATACTATAATAAATATAAAGTCTTATCTAGAGTTTATAAGATTTTATAGATAATTTATTAAAGATTATATTAAAATTATTAAACTCTTAACTATAATAATATACTTTATAAAGCTATTTTTATAAATACTTAAATATAAAGAAGCTTTTAAAGTACTAAGAACTAAGCTACTTATAATTTAAATATTATACTACTTTAACTTTAATTATAATATAAAGGTAGAAATAGACTCTTTAAAAGAAGTAATAGTAAGTATATTCTTATAATAATATAATAGCCTTTAGTACTCTATTAGGTTCTACTTATATATTCTAGTTAGCTATAAATTAAACTAGAAGATCTATAATAAAGAGCTATTAGTTATTATAAAAGCTTTTAAGAAATAGTATCTTAAACTTATATTATATTAGAAGTATATTAATATATATTTAAATTATAGATTATTAAAATACTTTATAATAACTAAGCTACTTATAGTTAAGTAAGTTTAATAAATAAAGTTTTTATTAGACTTTAACTTCTAGATCTAATTTATATCTAGAAAGAGTAATTAAAAAGTAAATATATTAATCTAATATAAGTAAGACCTAAAAACCTATAATTAAGCTAAAGTAGATAGCTACTTATATACCCTTTTAGTACTTAATTATTTAAACTCTTAAATTAATACTAAACTTATTTAAACCTTTTTATAAGAATAGTCTACTTCTCTTAATATAATTTAGTTAGATAATATTCTAAGAACAAGTTTAAATATAATTTAGAAGTTAAAGAAAGATAATCTATACTCCTTTTAAAAAGAATATTATTAACTTTTAGATAGATACTACCTCTTATTAGATAATTTACTACTCTTTAAAAATTAACTTTATATTTAAAAAAATACTAAACTCTATATAAAACTAATCTAAGAAGTCTATAACTAAGTATCTAGTACTTACCTAAGTATAAAAAAGATATACTAGTTATTAGTATAATACTACTACTAAGCTAGAATGTTTTTAGACTATAAGAGGTATATAGGGAATTATTAAGCTTATAAATACTCTTTTCTTTAATAAACTAAATAATAAGGCTTTCTTTACTCTCTACTTATACTTAACTATTCTATATAATATTTATATATAGACTTTAAATTATTTTTAAAAGATAAATATAGATTTAATACTATATTAGTATTTATTAACTAACTTAGAAAGGATTTAGTATTAATACTCTATTACTTAACTATAGATATTAAAAGACTAGCTAAACTTTTTATTTAATAGATTTACTATTTTAGCTACTATCTTAAATTAATTATATCTAATTAAGAACCTTAATTTATATTATTATTTTAGACTAAATTTTATTAAATAATCGGTGTTAAGCTTAAGCTTAGTACTACCTACTATAAATAAATAGATAGATAGACAGAGATAATAAACTAATATATTAATTAAAGACTAAGGCTCTTTATAACCTACTATTAAGATAACTAGAGTAAATTAATCCCTCTAATAGATAGAGTATAAATAATACTTCTATACTTATTTATTAGTATAACCTCTTATTAGCTTAAGTTTAGACTTAACCTAAAGACTTTATAAGACTAGAATATACTAAAGACTTCTATTCTCTAAGAATAACTTAACTATAATAAAGTAGTAAAAGTAGCTTAATATATATACTCTACTTAGAAAATAGCTAAAAATAATATAGATAAGGCTTAGAAAAAGATAAAAGATAGTATAAACTAGTACTAAAAAGCTATTAACTAAGATATTAGAGATAAAGTCTACTTATCTATTAAGAATCTTAATATAAATTATCTTAGCTAAAAGCTTATTAAATAGTAGATAGAACCTTTTAAAATATTAGAAAGTATAAGATACTCTTATAAGCTAAAACTTCTTAAAAGCTTATTAATTTATAATGTTTTTACTCTTAATATACTTTTAAAGGATCTAAACACTCCTCTACTAGAATAAGAGGCTCTAAAGCCTCTACTAGATATTATTAAAAGTATATAAGAATAAAAGGTATAAGAAATACTTAGTAATAGACTTTTTAGAAAATAGCTATAGTATTAAGTAAAATAGGTTAGATACGATTTAGATCCTACTTAGTATTCTATAAATAATTTTTAAGGTTTACTATATTATCTAAGAGACTTTTATACTAAATATCTAAAAGAGCTAGGACTACTTTAACACCTCTTTAAATAGCTTAATATATAGGAATTAGATAAGAATTAGGTAAAAGAGTTAATTTATAAAACTCTATTAATACTCTTTAATTCTAGTTGCTTATAATAAGGAACTTATAATAAAAACCTAAGATAAAATACTAACTAGTAGAAATGTTTAAAATTAATAAAGTAAAGAACTAAGACTAAGTTACTACTAAAACAGAGCCTACTAACCTTCTCTAAGCTATAGCCTCTCCTTCCTCTAACTTATTATCCTTCTCTCTTCTCTTCTAAGTATAAGGAGCTTAAATTAGCTCTTCCTCTACTACCTTCTCCTTATAAGGACGCTTCTTACCTCGACAACCTTCTATAACCGACTTCGAGAGAGACGTCTATAACTCTTTAGATAGGCCTTAAAGAAGATCTAAACCTAGGTTTAGATAGAAGTCCTACCCTCTAAAGTATAGTATAAGAACTATTAAATATTAGTAACTAAAACCTCTTTAATAAGTAAGAAGTACTTATAGTAACCTTAGTATAAAGCGCCTAAGTCTCTTCTAAGAGAATAAACTATACTTTTAAACTATTCTTTAATACCTCTATACTAATAATAACTAACACCTTATCTAAGGCCTTAGTAGCTTTCTTAATCTCCCTCTTCTCCTTCTTAAGCTAAAGCTTACTAAACTCCTTCTTAATAAACTATAACAACTACCTAAGTTAGAATAAATTTAGTATATATTTAAGATTAAACTTACTAGGATATATATAGTATTCTACTTAATATAGTACTTATACTTCTTTAACTTTAGCTTCTTAAAAGCGTATATATAATCTCTATTCTAAGATTTTATCTAAAGACACTAAACATAGTAGACTTAGTAGGTAGTTAGAAGCGTACTAGGAGGATATAGAAGAGGTATTTTACTATATTAGATTAGCTCTAAATTAGATTTAATTAAAGAAGAAAGAACTTACTTTTATATATATATATATAATATATATATATATTCTAGAAGATAAGTTAGTATATAAGAATATACCTAATTAGAAGGTATTCTTATTATTTATATTATTTAGATAAAAAGAAAAGAAGAAGAGAAGTTAGAATCGAGGAAAAGTCGCCTACTAATATACTACTTATAATAATAGCTATTACTTTATAATTATTATTTATTACTTAATAATTACTATTATAATATATAATAATAATAAGAATATAACAACTCTATAACAGCGTACCGCTTTCTATCTACTAGTTAATTATCAGCTTCTCTTCTATTCGTATTCTATTATTATATAATATATAGTAGTAAATAAAAAACGATTAGCTCTTAAATAATAATACTACTAGCTATCGACCTCACCCTAACCACTAGATACTATAATAGTAAGACAAATTACATTCTTTATAATAAAAAGATAAACAATACTTCAATCGACCTAATACTATACCGATCGACTACTAAAGACTCGAGACAAGTCTTTTTAAAAGAGAGAGAATATAATAGCACACTATTCTAGATTATTATATAATAGCTAGATTATTATATAATAGCACTATTCTAAATTATTAGTATTTATAAAACTACTAATACCTCTAAGTAGTGCTAATACCTCTAATACCTCTAGAGCTAAGATTATAAATAACTAATACTTATATAAGCAAAGTACTAAAGGTATTAATATCTAACATTTATATATAGAAGAGATTAAGGTTTAGATATTATATATTTAGCTTTCTAAAGAATTAGAGGTTATATATTTAGCTTTTCAGCTCTTATTATTTAGTATTAGCTATATTAGGTAGAGCTCGGTTATTATTATTATTAGAACTTAGAAGCTTCTAAACTCTTATATATAGACGTTTATATTTAGTATAGAAGAAGAACAGTTATTGTTTTCTTCTATATTAGTACCTAGTATCTATATACGTTATTCTACTATACGCACTCCTATATGCCTCTATTATAGTTATATATATTTCGTACTATTATATAAAAAAACGTTAAAATTCAAGTTTAATTCGTAACTGACTATATACTATTATATATTTCTTAGAGAGAAAAAATTTATTAGACTAGTAGAGGTAATCTAAGGCAGTTAAGAAACCGTTTTTCTATCTAGCGAGAAAGTAGTTTACTTATATCTATATCTCTCTATCTTAGAGCTTATTTAACTCGTATATATTCCTACTTTTTAAGAATATATACTATTAAAAATAAGAAGGGAATATATATATATATAGAAGAATATACGTATATATTTAAGTAGTATATTATAGTAAATACTTCTACTTATACTTTCTTATAATATATATAATAAGATATATACTAGTAAAACTTAAGAATATATAATAGACACGGCTATTATATAACTAACTAGAGACTCGGACCTCTAGCCGAGTATATAGTTAGAAGCTTTTAAGCTAGTTAGCTTCTTATCTAAGTTTTATATACTACTATATATAGTACTTAATATGTCTCTTATAAATAGTAGTAATACTTTTAACTATAATAGCACGAAATATATACTACTAGAGAAGAGGTATATAGAAGTACGTTCGAGATAAGATAACGTATATAAATACTAGATACTAATATAGAAGAAAAGGAAAAACTATCTCTCTCTAACTCTAGGAGTAGGCTACTATATATAAGAGGTTCAGATAGTACAAAAAGAGTCTAAAACTAACTAACGTTATACGTCGGCTAATATAAAAGCCTAAACCTACGTAACCTTTCTAAAATAGATAATATAAGATAATAGTAGCTGAAATAACAACTATAGCCGAAACCTTATATATAGTAGATACTACTAGCTATCTAGAATAGTATACTATTATATTAACTAGCTAAAGGAAATAAATCTAAAAGTACTAGCTATCTTATTAGTACTAGCACTAGTCGACTATAATTAAGCTAATAGCTATACTACTCTAAATCTCTAGAAGAAAGAGTTATTAAGAATAACCTACTATTCTATACCTAAGTTAAAACTATTAAGTTAATAGCTTAATTCTTACTTATACTATATAAACTAAGATAGTAAATAACTAATAAGTAGCTAGCTATATAGTTATATAAGTAAGAGAGAGATTATTAAAGAGTACTTATCTAAAGAAAGAAAAGTCGCTATCTACTAAATTTACTATCTAATAACTATAACTATACTATTCCTCTATAGCTTAGATAAAAGAAGAGTAAAAGAGAATAACTCCTATCTACTCTCTCTTATATATAAGATAACTAGATAACTAGCTAGCTTAAATCTTACTAACTCTAATAATAAGATAGCTATATATTAGTAGATATTTTTTAATAGACTACTTATATCTAGTTCTATAATAAAGAGTTTAATATAAAGAATTATATTATAGAGATAGAGTACTAAGTAATTTACTTTCTTATAAAATAAGAGAGATTAGAGAATAATATCTACTTAGAAAACTAGGAAACTAATAATAGCTAATACTTTATTAATACTCTAATAGAAGTTAAAAAGTTATTAAGCTTCTAGTAGTAGTATATTATAGTAATTAACTATTATAAATATCCTAAAAAGCTAAGTAGTATATATAACTTAAAATAATTACTAGCTAGCTTAATAAATAAATAATTCCTAATCTCTATAATATATCTAAATCTAATAACTATACTCTAAGCTAAAGTACTTAGCTATATTAATATTAAAGAGTTAGACTCTAAGAAATTAGATAATAAAGATTAATAAAACCTACTTTTATAAGTAATCTACTAAAGAAAAAGAGAATTATTATCTCTATTTAGTAATTAATTAGCTAGGTTTACTTAAGAAGAATATTTATATATCTTATTACCTATTATAAAAGACTAATCTATAGATACTAATAGAAGAAAAATATTACTAAGATATATCTAGGTTAGAAGACCTTAGCTTAGAATGTTTAAGATTAAGTAATAACCTATTTCTAGCTAACTAGGAGATAGTTATTTAATAGATAATTATAACTATAGTAACTACTATAATATTTATAATAAAGACTAGAAGAGAATAGAATTACTTAGAAGATAATAGCCTAGTATAGAATTACTTAGAAGATAATAGCCTAGTAGACTTTGTCTAAAATAATAATTATAATAGTCTATAAGCTAAGAAGATAAGTTACTTTAATCTATTTAATATAGACGAAGAAGAGATTATAGAAAAGTATATTATATACTTAGAGATATATATATTTATAGATATATTATTATATATTATAAAAAGTAAGAGAGAAGAAGCTATTTAGTTTTCCTAAAATACCTAGGAGCTAAGGTAGCTAGGTAGTACGTAGATAAGCTTATAGAGCTTAAAAAGAACTTATTTACTAAATATAGCTTAAAGAGGATTATAAACGCTATTATTATATAGTTTAAAATCCTAATAAATATAGCTTAAAAGTATATAATAGAAGTAAAGTTAACTTTATATAATATCTACTAAGAGAAGATAATTAAAGTGTTTATCTAAGAGCTATTCTAAAATATCTAATTTATAAGATTTAAATTAGAATTTAAATATATAATAATACTATATAATATAATAGCCTTACTAATAATATTAATTATCTACTACTTAATAGATAGTATAAAGTTAGTATACTTCTTAGATATATATAATAAAGAATAGTTACTAATTCTAACTATAGCTAATAGACTATTAGCTATTACTAGTAGCTAGATAAGTATAAATATAGAATATAGAGGAAATAGTAGAGGATTCTTAAGAGACTATAATAGCTTCTTATATTTAAATATATAATAATTTAAATAATCTTTCTAAGAAAGAAGAGGTTATATAAATACTAGATATTTAGATAGCAGTAGCTATAGTAGCTAGAATAATAGAGATAGTTATACTAATAACTATAGAGAGTTTTAAACTTAAGAATGAAAATAAGCTAGAATAGTAGTCTCTATAAAACTAATAATAATAAGGAAACGAGCTTTTAAAATTTATATAGATATAACTAAAGACTCTTAGCTTATCTTTTACTAGAGATATTAAGTATACGTAGAATCTATAGTAGAATAATAAGCTAACTTATTTATAAAGAGTATATAATATTTAAGAAGCTAACTATACTAGTATATTTAATCGCTAAGAGAATATATATAATATAAATTAAGATAAATACTTTAATAAAAATACGTAATTATATTATAAAGAGAGCTATAAACTACTATAGAACTTTAGAATAAATAATCTAGCTTTTATAATTAATAACTAGTTATATATTAAAGATAACTTAAATACTCTATTTTATAAGGCTTTTTTAGGTTTTAGCTAAATAATAGTAGTAGATTCTTCTAAATATAAGAATTATAAGAAGAAATTTAAATTAAAGAATAAATTATATAAGTATATCTAAGAAGACTATAAAATTAAAAAAGGCCTATATTATAAGAAAGAAAGACTTCTTTAATATAAAAACTATATATATAGCTAAGTCTAATATATTTTATATAAAAGTAATTTAGAGTTTAGCTAAAAGCTAAATAGATATTAGTACTAAATATAGCTTTAAAGACTAGATATACGTCTAATTTATAATACTTTTATTTAAAGATAGAAGTCTAGATATAATATATCTAGATATAAGCTATAGTCTAATACTAGTAGACTAAAGCTAGCTTATAAAGATAAAACTAGAGACTAAAATAAGATATATAATAATAGAGATTACTATAAAGAGTATCTTAGAGAATACTTACTAGTCTATAGAATATATAGTATTAGATCTTTATTTCCTAGAAAAGAAGTAGAATAGAAAGAGAGCACTTATATAGATTATATAAGAAGTATATATTATTAAAAACTTATAAGCTAATATATTAGTAAAAGTAGATATTATAAGACTAGAGAGTATTAATAGATCGTTTAGTATAATTATAGCTATAATAAGATCTTATAAGATAGAAATAACTATAATAGCTAAGGCTATTAGCTTAATAATAGAGAAGCTAGTATAAGTAGAAATCTATACTAATTCTACTATAATAGTTATACTAGTTAGAGTTTATAACCTTGTCTTATAAGATAGAGATTATCTTTTTAAACTAATAAAGTTAAATATTACTCTATTCTTATACGTAGTTAATAGTAATTCTTTCGCTATTCTTATAAAGAATAACTTAAATATATTAATTTAGCTACTCTAAAACTTAATATTAGAAAAGCTAACTAAAATAACCTTTAATAAGATATATTATATTAAGATAGAATATTAAGATAAGATCTTTAAATTAGCTTTATAACTAGTAGTAAAGATAGAATAGCTAAAGAAGATATTAGTAATAGAGATAAAGCTACTAAATAGAATTATAATTTATAGTAATAATAAGGCTTTTATAAGACTAAAAGCTATATATAAAGAGTTCTTAGAGATATAGCTACTAAGTAAAGAGGTGAAGATCTTTATAAACTAATAGATAAAAGTCTACTTAAAGCTAGAATAAGAAGAGTATATAATAGATAGAGCTTAAATTTATCTAGCTAGCTAATATAGCTAAGAATTAATTAATAAGATATATAATAGTTTATACTAAGATAGTAAAATAGAATAGACTACTATATATTACCTCTTTATATACCTACTCTTTAAAGTCTAGAAGAATAAGAAGAATAAAAAGAGCTATATAGTAATAGATATTTAAGAACTAAATAGGTTAGTTATACTAGACGTATAGCTAATACTATTATAAACTGAAATTATAGTAATATATTCTAGCTATAACTTTATTATAGCTATTAATAATTCAGCCTTCTTCTTCTAATAACACTTTTAGTTATATAAGTATTAGTTATTTATAATCTTAATATAAAGTTATTAGTAGTTTTATAAATACTAGTAAATTAAGATAGTCTATTTTTCTATTCTCTCTTCTTAAAAAAGACTTATTCTAAGTCTTTAGTTAGTAGTTAGTATAGTATTAGAATATCTAGAGTATTATTTATCTATTTATTATAAGAAATATAACTTATCTCTTATTATTTATCTTTATAGTACTTAATAGTTAGAGATGAGTTAGTAGCTAGTAGTATTATTATTTAGTAGATAAGAGCTCTTTATCTACTATTATATATTATATAATAATAGATATAAATAGAAGAGAGGCTAATTATTAGCTATTAGATAGAAAGTAGTACGCTACTATAGAGTTATTATATTCTTACTATTATTATATATTATAATAGCAATTATTAAGTAATAAATAATAATTATAAAGTAATAGCTATTATTATAAGTAGTATATTAATAGACGACTTCTCTCTAATTCTAACTTCTCTTCTTCTTTTCTTTTTATTTAAATAATATAAATAGTAAGAATATCTTTTAATTAAGTATATTCTTATATACTAACTAGTCTCTAGAATATATATATATATATAGAAGTAAGTCTTTCTTCTCTTAATTAGATCTAATTTAAAGCTACTCTAATATAGTAAAATACCTCTTTTATATTCTCCTAGTACGCTTCTAGTTATCTACCGAGTCTATTATATTAAGTATCTTTAGATAAAATCTTAGAATAGAGATTACTAATAAGCTTTTAAGAAGACTAAGTTAAAGAATTATAGATACTATATAAAGTAGAATACTATATATATTCTAGTAAGTTTAATTCTAAATATATTCTAAATTTATTCTAACTTAGAATAGTTACCTTAGTTTATAAAGAAGGAGTTTAATAAGCTTTAGCTTAAGAAAGAGAAGAAGGAGATTAAGAAGGCTACTAAGGCTCTAGATAAGATATTAGTTATTACTAATATAGAGATATTAAAGAATAGTTTAGAGATATATAGTTTACTCTCTTAGAGAAGACTTAGTCGCTTTATACTAAGGTTATTATAAGTACTTCTTACTAGTTAAAGAGATATTAGTTACTAATATTTTAATAGTCTTTATATAGTATTATAGAGAATAAGACCTCTATTTAAACCTAGGTTTAGGTTCTCTTTAAAGCTTATCTAAAGAGTTTACTAACGCTCTCTCGAAGTCTATTATAAGAGGTTACTAAGATAAGAAGCGCTTTTATAAGAAGGAGGTAGAGGAAGAGCCGCTTTAGACTTCTTATACTTAAGAGAGTAGAGAGAAGGAGAAGGATAATTCTAAGAGAGAAGAGGCTAGTAAGGCTATAGCTTAGAGAGAGTTAGTAAGCTTTATTTTAGTAATAACTTAGTCTTAGTTCTTTATATTATTAACTTTAAATATTCTTACTAGTTAGTAGTTTATTTTAGGTTTTTATTATAAGTTTCTTATTAAAGGTAACTAGAATTAGAGAGTATTAATAGAGTTTTAAAAATTAACTCTTTTATCTAATTCTTATCTAATTCCTATATATTAATCTATTTAGAGAGAAGTTAAAGTAGTCTTAGCTCTTCTAGATATTTAGTATAAAAGTCTCTTAAATAAAAATAGTAAATCTTAAAAATTATTTATAAAATACTAAGTAGAATCTAAATTATAGCTAATCTATTTTATCTAGTATTATAGCTAACTTTTAAAAAGTCTATTACTTAGTATTTCTTATATCTTCTATTCTTATATATCTTAAATAATATCTAATAGAGGCTCTAGAGCCTCTTATTCTAGTAGAGAGGTATTTAGATCCTTTAATAGTATATTAAGAGTAAAAATATTATAACTTAATAATTCTTTTAAAGGTTTTAGTTTATAGAAGTGTTTTATATAATCTAATATTTTAAAAAGTTCTATCTACTATTTAGTAAGCTTTTAGCTAAGACGATTTATCTTAAGATTCTTAGTAAATAAGTAGACTTTATCTCTAATATCCTAGTTAATAGCTCTTTAGTACTAATTTATACTATCTTTTATCTTTTACTAAGTCTTACTTATATTATTCTTAGCTATTTCTTAAGTAGAGTATATATATTAGACTACTTTTACTACCTTATTATAGTTAAGTCTTTCTTATAAAATAGAAGTCTTTAGTATATTCTAGTCTTATAAAGTTCTTAGATTAAGTTTAAACTTAAGCTAATAAGAGGTTATACTAATAGATAAGTATAAAAGTATTATTTATATACTATCTATAAGAGGGATTAATTCGCTCTAGTTATATTAATAGTATATTATAAAGAGCCTTAGTCTCTACTTAATATATTAGTTTATTATCTTTATCTATTTATAGTAAGTAGTACTAAGCTTAAGCTTAATACTAATTATTTAATAAAATTTAGTCTAAAATACTAATATAAATTAAAGTTATTAGTTAAACGTAATTAATTTAGAGTAGTAACTAAAATAATAAATCTATTAAATAAAGAGTTTAGCTAGTTCTTTAACGTCTATAGTTAAGTAGTAAGATATTAATACTAAATCCTTTCTAAGTTAGTTAATAAATACTAATATAGTATTAAATCTATATTTATCTTTTAGAAATAATTTAAAATCTATATATAAATATTATATAGAGTAGCTAGGTACTAGTAGAGAGTAAAAAAAGCCTTATTATTTAGTTTATTAAGAATAGAAGTATCTATAAGCTTAATAATTCGCTATATACCTCTTATAGTTTAACTCTAATCTAGCCTAGTAGTAGTATTATACTAATAGCTAGTATATCTTTTTTATACTTAGATAAGTACTAAATACTTAGTTATAGACTTCTTAGATTAGTTTTATATAAAGTTTAATATTCTTTTAAATATAAAGTTAATTCTTAAAAAGAAGTAAATTATCTAATAAAAGAGTATATCTATTTAGAAGTTTATAACGTTCTTTCTAAAAGAAGTATAGGTTATCTTAACTTATTTTTAAAATAACATCTAACTAAATTATATAAAGAGATATAGATTATTCTTATAAAAAGGTCTAAGTAAGTTTAGTATTAATTTAGAGGTCTAACTAATTAGATCTTAAAAGAGTATATAAGTAGCTATCTATTTTAGATTAATTATAAGTTTTTAGGTCTTATTTATATTAGGTTAATTTATCTACTTTTTAATTATTCTTCTTAAATATAAATTAAAGTTAAAAGTTAAAGTCTAATAAAAACTCTATCTATTAGACTTACTTAGCTATAAGTAGCGTAGTTATTATAAAGTATTCTAATAATCTATAGTCTAAATATATATTAATATACTTCTAATATAATATAAGTTTAAGATACTATTTCCTAAAAGCTTTTAGAATAGTTAATAACTCTTTATTATAGATCTTCTAATTTAATTTATAGCTAACTAAGACATAGGAATAGAACTTAATAGAGTATTAAAGGCTAGTTTATTATTATAAGAATATATCTATTATTACTTCTTCTTCTAAGAAGTCTATTTCTAGCTTTATATTATAATTAGAGTTAAAGTAGTATAAGGTTTAAGTTATAAGTAGCTTAGTTCTCAGTACTTTAAAAGCTTCTTTATATTTAAGTATTTATAGAAATAGCTCTAAAGAGTATATTATTATAGTTAGAGGTTTAGTAATTTTAGTATAACTTTTAATAAATTATTTATAGAATTCTATAAACCTTAGATAAGACTTTATATCTATTATAGTATTAAGTTAGACCTAGTTTTATAAAGGTTTTACCTTTTTAAAATTAACTTTAAGTTCTTTTATAATTAAGATAAATTCTAAGTATTTAACTCTAGTAATATTAAATTCACTTTTCTTAATATCTAGCTAGAGTTCTACTTTTTAGAGCTAATTTAGAACCTTCTTAACTTATTTCTTATATTCTTTAATAATATTTAAATAAATTAAAATATTATCTAAGTCTAAATATTTAATTAAGACGTTATTTATATAATATTAATAGATAGTAAGACTATTATAGAGTCTAAAAGAGAGGACCTTATATTTATATATACTATACCTAGTTCTAAATATAAGTTACGCTATTCTATAGCTAATACTAGTAGAGGTCTCTAGCCTACTAAGTACGCTACTACGTAATTCACTCTCTTATTCTTCTATTTACTCTAGAAGTATTCTAAAACCCTTTTATATTATATATATATATTATTATATTTCTGATTACTAATACTCTAGAAACTATAGATATAACTTAAATAGTTACTTAAAAGTATCTAATACTTATAAAATACTTAAATATATACTTAACTAGTTAAACTAGTTAAACTAATAAAAATATCGACTTCTTTAAAAAGTGGGAATAACCTTAGTTTTACCTTCTTAGAGTATTATCTAACTTCTAGACATGTTCTAATAGTAATAGTATAAGATACTTATCTTTTTACTAGAGAGCTAGCTCTCTAGACTCTCTAGTAGAAAGGACACTCTCTTATATCTATCTATTAAGATTAAGTACGATTTATATAATAAAGTAAATAAATTTAAGCCTTTTATCTATTTAATATAAATAGTAGATCGCTTATAAATTAGTAGCTAGATATATCTATATAAATAAGCTCTCGATCTAATACTAATACTTCGATCTTTTAACCTTTTACTACCTTAATATAGAGGCTACTTCGCCTAATCTATAAGCGTATAAAAGACCTCGAACTCTTTAACCTTCTCTTTTAAAAGTATAAGCTTTTAATAATCCTACTAATATTCTTTAAACGCGCTAAAGGCTATTTAAGTACGACGAAGCTATTTAGCTCTCTATAGACGAATTCGACTCTATATAGCTATATCTCTTAAACGTATAAAGTATTATTTATACCTCTCGATTTAATTAAGATAGCGATTAAGAGACGTTATAATATAATTATATATTTAGGTATAAACTAAATAATAGTATAGTAAAGAATAAAGCAATTAATATCTCTTAGAATTCCTTCTCTATATATAATTATAGTATTAGAATAATATACTATATACTATTAAATCGAATATAAATTATATAGACATCTACTATTAAAGATTATAACTATATACTTTAAGCTTATAATAAAAAGACATAGAATCTTATAATATACTATATAGTAGAGAAATAACTTATAAAGAGCTATTAACCTTCTAATATTATAGCTACTCTTAGAGAAGTATCGTCTTAACTATAACTTGAAAACGCTAGTAGTAGATATCTTATACTTAAGAATAGATATAATTAGAAATAATTACTTAATACCGCTACTAAGAAAGTTAGTAATAGAATTAATAATCTCTCTTATAAAGTAGTAAGATTAATAGAGCCTTTTAAATTCTCTAATAAATAAGATAGCTTCTTTATTAAGATAGAGAGAGTAGTAGAATAATTAAAGAAGTATATAGTATAAGGAAAAGGACTCTACTTTTATAACTCTATCGTTGTTAATAAATAAGAAAAGAGCTCTAAGTAAGATAAGCTAAAAATTAGTAAAGAGTATAAAGTTTAAGGATTTATATAAGTAAAAGAGAAGAGGCTTAAACTTCTAGTAAAGGATAGATATCTTATACTAATTAATTCTACTTATAAAACTAATTACCTTAAGTAGAAGCTCTTCTCGTTAGTATACTACTTATCTAAGAGTATATACTTACTATCTACTTTCTTTCTTATATCTAATAAGAATAGCGAAATTATTAAAGCTTACTTTGAATAGCTTATAACCTAGATAAAAGAGAAGCTTAATATATAATAATATATTAAATACGCTCTCTCTTATAACTCTATTACTAAGTAACTTATAATTAAGAACGTATTTATTAAGAATAGCGATTAATTCTCTTTCTATAGCGCTATTAAGCACTTCCTCTATATATAGTACTCTAGCTAAATAAGAGATTAAAACCTTAAAAACCGTAGACGAGATTATCTTATAAAAGCTACTAACTACTTTAAGAGTATATATATACCTACTCGCTTTTACTTAAAACTAGTTTAAATTAGTATTAAATCGATTTTAATAGCTTAAGTAAGAGTTAATATAGTATCTAATCTTATTTAGAGAGGTTCTAAGGTTCTGATTCTATTTAGAGAGGTTTTGATTATATTTAGAGAGGTTTAGAACCTATTTAGAGAGGTTCTAAGGTTCTGAACCTATTTAAAGAGGTTCTAAACCTATTCTAAATCGTTAAATTAATTAGAGCTATTACTAGCTATAGTTTAGAGAAGCTCGGAGTAGTTTCTCTAGATAGCTTATACTATTCTATTATAACTAATACTAGCTTTAGTATATACTAGCTATATATTAGTAGTATATTAACACTTAAAAAGTACTTAGAAGAAAAAATAAAAAGTCTAGAGAGAGTGTTTTTTTTTTTAAAGTCGATTTAAGAGACTTTTTATATATTAACTATAATTAGTAATTATATATTAATAATCCTTATAATTAGAGCTACTAGTATATAAGTTTTTAATATATTACGTAACTAAAGTAGGTTATATAGTAGAGCGTGGCTTTTATACTAGAGTCGCTCTTACTAAACATAGTACGCTATGTATAACTAGCTACGTAGTAGACTTAGTATACGTACGAGCTACTTCTATCTTCGACTTCGACTTTAACGACTTCGACGACTTTAATACTTCGACACTTCGATACTTTACTTCGACGACAACGACGATAACGACGAGAATAATAACTCTCTATCGCTATTATATTATATTCGTTACTTAGTATTAGGCCGCTTATTAGTATTATAATCTACGTTATATTCGTCGCGTTCGCTACTCTAGTTAATTCCACGTCGTTGAATAGTAGTAGAATAATATTAGACGATATAGACATATTTCATAGTTAGACTTTTAGTAGAGCGAATCAGAAGCCTTAGATTTATTATCTACGTTATCGCTATCGCTGTCGCTGTCGCTATAGCTATTACTATCGCTTTTATAGTATATACTATTTCTACTCTTACTTCTTAAACTAATATACGTGTCTTATAGTTACTAACTAACTAACTAACCGACTAATCTAACTAATCATAGTATAGTATATATAAATAGATAACGTTATTTAAGTTAGTAGAATAATTAGTAGAATAATTAGTAGAATTAGTAAAATTAGTAGAATTAGTAAAATTAGTAGAATTAGTAAAATTAGTAGAATTAGTGAAATTAGTAGAATTAGTAAGTAGAAGTAGGAAATAGACATTTAAGTATATTACGTAAGAGTAGTATAGCTATGTAATATACGTCTAATTACGTGATTTTAAATTCAAGTTCTTTTTTCAAACTCTTTTTTAAGAGCTCTTTTTTAAGCTCTTTTATTCTTAATTCTTTTTTAGTACTAGTCTAAAACTAGCTCTAACCTTGTTCTAAACTAGTTCTAAACTAGTTTAGAACTATTTATATAAAGTCGACTCTAAATCAGATATATTTAAGGTATTATAGATTAAGAAACTAATTTAGCTCTCTTTTAGACCTAGCTCTAAATCGGTTCTAAACTAGCTCTAAACTAGTAGAACCTTTCTAAACCGGTTCTGAACCGGCTCTAAATCGGTTCTAAATCGGTTCTAAACTAATAGAACTACTTTAATACTAATCTAACTCTAGATTAACTTTAATTTAAATCAGAGTCGAATTAGAGTTGAATTAGTATTAAGTAAATAGCGGTTCAGTAGTATAGTATACTATTCTATTACTATATAAGAGCTAGATATAATAAATTAATATAAGCTACTCTTAATAAGATTCTAGATAGCTTTAAGATTATAAAGAGTAAAACCGAGTTTTAGAATATAAGAGAGTACTAGTATATATAAAAGATATAGAAAGATAATAGCGAGAAGTAGGCTAATTACGTTTATTAGAAAGACTTAATTCTCTTATAAATTCTAACTACTAGTCTAAACGAAGAATAGTATTATAAGCTTAAAAGATTACTCTATCTTCGTAAAAATTAATACTCTAGATATACTCTCGCTTTTATAATATAAATAGTTAAAGATAACGCTAATAATTAAGCTTTAAAAAACGAAAAAGCTATTTATAACCTCGATAATAAGAAGAACGTGTTTATAGATCGATATCCTTAGCTAAAGCTATTCTTAAGATTAGCTTAGAATATCTTAATAAGTAATTTTATAGATATAGAGAAGACGTATTATAAAGCTTTTAAGAGATTACTTATAGAAGGTTAATAATTAGTATATAAGAGCTATACTCTCGAGACTAATAGCGAATATAATTATAAGAGCTTTTATATATAGAAGTTATTATATTAATATATACTTAAATAATTCGTTCTTTTCTCTAAGCTTAAGATCGCTTAATCTCTCTAATACTAATATCTTAATTAAGATCTCGATTAGTATAAGTATTTAAGCGCTTTCTAGAGTATAGAGAGATATATAATATTCTAATATCTCTGCTACGCTTACTCTACTAATTCTTTTAAAGAGCGTATTACGTCTAAAAACTCTCGAATATATACTAAAACAGTCGATAAGAGATAGAGGAAGTAGTCTTTTAGATTAAGAATAAAGAGTACGCGATTAAAGACTTTTACTAAAAGAGAGAGATACTAGAGACATAGACTAAGCTTTTACTATTAAAAAGCGTTAGCGAGTTTAGGAAGTTTTAGAATATAATTAAGTATAAGAAGCTAGAGAAAGAGATCGTAGAAAAGTAATAAGAGATTATTATAGAATTTAGTACGCTTACTATATATAGAAACTAGTAAGTACGTACTTCTACTACTACTAGAGAAGGTCGCGATAGCTTTAATTAGTTAGGTTTCGATATTAATATAACCTCTTAAGTTAACGCCTTCAATTCTACTACTACTCTCGATAATATATATTATAGTATACTAGTTACTAGAATATAGTTAAATTAGATACTAGAAAAGGTAGAGGTATAGATAGAAGTTAATAAGCAGATTACTAGAGACTTTAGTATAATCTTTTATAAAAAGTAGTAGAAGAGTATACTAGAAGAGAGAAAGAGCAGCGTAAAGAGAAAGTACTAGCTCGATTAGGCAATTAGTATATAATTAAGAAAAGTCCTCAGATTTAAGCTTTTTAAGCTTTAAATTAACTTTTTAGACGCTTTATTCAATCGTACGTAGTTTATTAATTTATTATTATTATAAGCTTTATTTACTCTTTTTAACTGATTTTACGTATCTATAGCCTCTTAGTATAAATTCACTTTTTTAGATAGAACTAGTCCTTTTTAGAAAGATAGTAGCGATTGTTTTCTAGCAAAAGTGAATATATTAAAATTTCGCTAATTTTATACGCTAGCATAGTATCTATACTAGCGTTAGTTATAGAATAGCGTTTTCTCTAAATATAGTTATCTCTTCTAAGTTAAAGTTTATTTAGATATAATAGAAAGCTTATCTTATATCTAACTTAGTAAAGATTTTAGCTATTCTTATTCTTAAAAGAAGCTTATTAATTTAAGAGATTAGCGTTTTAGATTAGAGTATTTAGCGTCTAGTAATTAATATTATTAGTATATAATAAGCACTTATACTAGTACTTAATTATACTAGTATAGTATAATATCTCTAGATCGACGATATCTAGCTTAGATAAATAATATCTAATATAGATTACTAGTATCTAATAAACTGAATAATATCTAATATAGATTAATAGTATCTAATAGACTAAATACTATCTAAGTATATAGATTAATACTATCCGACGGATTAGTTATATCCGTAGTTTTAGACTTAGAACTATACTAGTATTAGACTAGAAGGCTAGCTATAGCTTATATATATATATATATAGAGTAGATAGCTTCTTAGTTTTTATTTAAGTTAATTAATTCTTTTTTATCTTCTACTTCTTACGTAATTCACTACTGCTTTTTAAACTTTGACTAAACTAAGAAATATAGAACTATAACTTATTATTATTAGCCTTTTTAATAAAGAATATTAAAAAGATAAAAGAGCTATTACTATTAATAATAAACCTCTTATCTAAGTTCTTTATAAGATACTCTTTTATAGCTTTTAGCTCTATAGTTAACTATTAATATAGAGGTAAAAAGAAGTTAAGAAGTAGTTTATTTAAAATAATCTTATAGTTATATTTATAGTAAAAAGAAAGCTTATTAGAAGCTACTTTTAAGAATATATCTTTATAGAAAGAGTAATATTTTAGAAGTTAAGTCTATATTAGAGCTCTTATATTATTATTATTTTAAAGAGAGATTAATCTTTTATTAATAATCTAATCTAGTTTATAAACAATAGTTATATAGAATTCTAAGTTAGGTTATTTTATATTAAAATATATAGCGTTTCTACTTATTTTACTAATAAAAGAGTATAAGGTCTAGCTTTTTAAAACTATACTAGTAGTTTAAAGAGACTTTAAACTAAAGTCAGAAGTTGAATTTTTAAGAGATATTATTATAGATAAGAGTAATAACTTAGCTATGTTTATAAGTTTACTCTTTTTACGTCTTTCTTATTAATAAATTATATATTCTCTTTAATTTATATTTAACTAGTAATTTAAAATAGGTTTATAGTTCTAGTTAGAAAGAGAAAGTAAAATCTTCTTACTAAAGTAGAGTATTATATTAGTATATAATAAGCACTTATACTTGTAATTAATTATAATTAATTATACTACTATAGTATAATATCTCTAGATTAACGATTTCTAGCCTAGATAAACGATATCTAATATAGAGTACTAGTATTCGACGGACTAAATAATATCTAATACAGATTACTAGTATTTAATAGACGGATTAATATCTAATATAAATCGATACTATTCGACGAACTAAATACTATCTAAGTATATAAATTAATATTATTTAATAGATTAGTTATATCTATAGTTTTAAACATAGAGCGTAGTTTTAAACTCGAGGCTATACTAGTATTAGACTAGAAGGCTAGATATAGCTTATATATATATATAGAGTAGATAGCTTCTTAGTTTTTATTTAAGTTAATTAATTCTTTTTTATCTTTTACTTCTTATATAATCTATTATTACTTTATAAACTATGACGAAACTAAGAGGTTATAGGCTAGGTATAGTTTATTTCTATATAACTTTATTTTATATAACCTAGTATTACTTTTATATTAGATACTCTCTTATAAAATACGTTAATTACTTCTAATTCTATATTATTAAGAGTTTTTATTTTTATTTTTTTAAGGTTTTCTTTTAAAAGATATTACTAGTCTACTTACCTCTTAGACTACGCCCTAGTAGATTACTAAGCGTCTATCTTAGTCTAGTATATTATAAGTAAAGAGTACGCTTTATAGAATTACTAGTTTTTATCTTCTTACTTCTTATAATTAAATAACTAAGAGTTAAGGTTAATACCTCTTTATATTATACTAGGTAATACTATATTATTTTAACCTCTATTCTATTAAATAGAGAATTTAATTAAGAACCGAGGCTATTCTTATAATTAGATAATAAGACTTTAAAATAATTATTAGTATATATTTTAGACTCTAAGCTTTACCTAATAGATACTATATTATTAAAATATCTTAGAATTAAGATAATCTTAAAGATTAGTCTATTATATTTATCTCTTAGCTTAGTATTACTCTAGTTAACTTATATAGTAACTTTTTATCCTAAAACCTTCTAAACGTTATCTTAGTAGTATAGTTAGTACTAATATTAGATATACTAGCTTACTAAAAAGCCTTATACTAAGTACTACTAAAATAGACTATCTTACTAGTATATTTAAACGCCTAGAAATAAAAGCTATTTTTTAAGAAGACTAGTTTAAAGACCTTATATACTCTATCTAACTAATAATATTTAACGAAATATATAATAAGCTTTCTCTTAAGCCTAAAACTAGATAACTTCTTAATTTATAAGTCTTACTTAAAAACATTTCTTATACTTATATTACTCTAAGAGTATATAAGCTATTTATTATATCACTATTATTAAATTAGTCTAGTAGGTTCTAGAATAATAAAATTCTTTTTTTTAACTATTCTTAAGATTATATAACTATATGTATTTTTCGTATTAGTCCTTCTCTTAACTAAAACACGCTTTTTTATTAAACTATAATATTTTTTAGTTCTTTTAAAAGTAGTAAATTAGTTAGAAAAACTAATTATATAGAATAGTATAAAGAGGTTAAACTCTTTCTAGAAATTAACAGATTTATATTATATATAGACTTATCTATTACTAGACTTAATAAAGATCTATACTATATAAATAAAGAACCTAGGTTAGTAGAACTTAGTATTAAATATAAGGAACGTAACTCTAACTATACTAGAAATAGCTAAAAAGCCTTAGAAGCTATTAAGTCTATTATATCTATTAATAATATAGACTAACTTAAAGACAAAACTAGCTCTAATACTATATAGGCGTATATAATAGCTATATATAGAGAATCTAGCTTTAATCTAATTAGTTAATACTTAGATATAATTATTAAATCTAGCTAAAGCTCTTATAAGAACGTAGACGAATATATAAGTACTATATAGAGTGTAGCTTTATATCTTAAAGACTTAAGACATCTGATATCTAAAAGCTATATAGCTTAGATTATATTTAAAAGGCTTAATAGTAGCTTTAAAGGTTTTATATTAAGAAAATACGAAGAGCTAGGAAAAGATTTATCTAAAATTAATATAGATATTCTTATATTTAAACTTATATTAAAAGAAGCTAGAATAGAGTCTAGTAATAACCTAGAAGCTAATAAAGCTAAAAAGGCTAATAAAGCTATAAATAAAGGAAATGAAATTCCTATTTATACTTATTATAATAAAAGAGAATATATAATTTCTAAATACTTTATACTATACCTAGAGCTAAAATTAAATAAGAAATCTAATAATACTAGTAATAATACTAGTACTAATACTAGTAGTAGTACTAATATAAAAAACAACGATAATAGTACTTTAAAAGTATTATATATAGCTATACTAAATACTTCTTATAAAGTATCTAAAGAATCTAAAGTTATACTAGACT
>LLCB01000431.1:0-37952 GCA_001414345.1 Hymenoscyphus infarciens
GAAGACTTATTTATAATATATCTTTTATTAAGTTATATACTTTTATAATAAAGATAATATATTTATAGATTATCTTTTAATAGCTTATTTAAAATAAGAAGAAGAAGACTTATTTATAGTATATCTTTTATTAAGTTATATACTTTTATAATAAAAATAAGCTATTTATAGATTATCTTTTAATAGCTTATTTAAAAGAAGAAGAAGAAGACTTAATAAATTATCTACTTTTATAATAAAGATAACCTATTTATAGATTATCTTTTAATAGCTTATTTAAAATAAGAAGAGAATAACCTATTTATAGCGTATCTTTTAATAGCTTATTAAAAATAAGAAGAGAATAACCTATTTATAGCTTATCTTTTAATAGCTTATTTAAAAGAAGAAGAAGAAGAATTATTTATAGTATATCTTTTAATAAATTATCTACTTTTATAATAAAGATAGTCTATTTATAGCTTATCTTTTAATAGCTTATTTAAAATAAGAAGAGAATAACCTATTTATAGATTATCTTTTAATAGCTTATTAAAAAGAAGAAGAAGACTTATTTATAGTATATCTTTTAATAAATTATCTACTTTTATAATAAATATAACCTATTTATAGCTTATCTTTTAATAGCTAATTTAAAATAAGAAGTTAAAGACTTTTCTATCTTTTATTAAGTTATCTACTTTTATAATAAAGGTACTCTATTTATAGCTTATCCTTTATTAGCTTATTTAATAGAAGAAGAAGAAGACTTATTTATAGTATATCTTTTAATAAATTATCTACTTTTATAATAAAGATAACCTATTTATAGCTTATCTTTTAATAGCTTATTAAAAAGAAGAAGAAGAAGACTTATTTATAGTATATCTTTTATTAAGTTATATACTTTTATAATAAAGATAAGCTATTTATAGATTATCTTTTAATAGCTTATTTAAAAGAAGAAGAAGAAGACTTATTTATAGTATATCTTTTATTAAGTTATATACTTTTATAAGAAAGATAAGCTATTTATAGATTATCTTTTAATAGCTTATTTAAAAGAAGAAGAAGAAGACTTATTTATAATATCTCTTTTATTAAGTTATCTACTTTTATAATAAAGATAATCTATTTATAAATTACCTTTTAATAGTTTATTTAAAATAAGAAGAAGAAGACTTATTTATAGTATATCTTTTATTAAGTTATCTACTTTTATAATAAAGATTACCTATTTATAGATTATCTTTTAATAGCTTATTTAAAATAAGAAGAAGAAGACTTATATTAAGTTATATACTTTTATAATAAAGATAACCTATTTATAGCTTATCTTTTAATAGCTTTTTTAAAAGAAGAAGAAGAAAAAAACTTATAATAGAGTTAATCTATTTATAGCTTATCTTTTAATAGCTTATTTAAAATAAGAAGAAGAAGACTTATTTATATTATATCTTTTAATAAATTATCTACTTTTATAATAAAAATAACCTATTTATAGCTTAACTTTTAATAGCTTATGTTTTAGCTTATTATTAAATAGATTATTTACTTCTATAATAAAGTTAACTTATCTATAGCTTATCTATTAATAAGTTATATTTAAAAGATAATAAAACTAAAGACTTCTTTATAATATATCTTTTAATATTTTATATACTTTTATAAGAAAGTTAATATATTTATAACTTATTCTTTAATTCTTTATATTTAAAAAGAAGAAGGACTTAGCTTATTTTTAAATAGATTATCTACTTTTATAATAAACCTAAGCTATTAATAGCTTATCTATTAATAGCTTATCTTTTAAAGAAGAAGAAGAAGGCTTACTTATAAGTTATTCTTTATTAGAGTATATACTTTTATATTAAAGTTAATCTATTTATACCTTATCTATCTTTATAATTATATTTACTTATATAGAGCTTATTCTTTTATAAATTATAGTTAGAAGAAGAAGAAGAAGAAAGCTTATTTTAATCTTTAATAAATTATAATAGTTATACTTTCTATATCTTACTTAAGTATCTTAGTAAAATACTTTTAGTTATTTACTTACTTAATAGTTATAGATTATATTAATATAATTAACTAATTAAATATATTATAAAAGTACTTAAATATCTAAAATCTTAGTATAAGATTTTATTATTTACTTTTATTAACTAATTTAAAGATATTTAATATATAAGAACTCTTTAAAATAGCTTAGATAATAAAGTATTTAATAGTATATCTAGTTTTATTAGATTTATAAACTAAACTCCTTTTTTTTATTCTTTTATAATATATATTATTTTAATTTCTTTTAGTTATTAGAATCTTAGACGCTTTTCTCTTATATATAAAATAAAATTCTATATTTATATATTATATATTTAAAGACCTTTTATTCTATTATATTATTTTTTAAATTTAGTTAAATAACTTATTCTCTATTATTATATATTATTATTATTATATAACGTTTTTATTAGAAAGAGAGAATAACTATTTTAGTAATTTAAATATAATATCTTATAAATATAGTATAGACTAACTATTCTCTTAATTTACTATAAAAAGAATAAAGAAGTACTAAATTTATATAAACTTAAACTTACTTAAAACTATTATTTTAGTAATAAAAGTTTATTATAACTATAAAAAAAACCTTATAACTTTAAATAATAGTAATATACTTTTATAGTAAAATAACCTAGTAGTCTATATATATAATAATTTACTACTCTACTCTTTTAATTTCCTTCTCTATCTTATCTATATATCTTCTAATTTCCTCCTTATTATCGCTCTCCTTTAACATATTATTACTAAACTATAAACACTTATAAAAAGTAGGTATATAAGTATAGGTATTTTCAATTAATCCTAGAGTAAATTAGTATATTATCTATAGCTTAGGAAAGTAGAGTAATATACTATAAAGCTAGATAACTAAGTCTTACTATATAAGTTCTATATAATACTTAACTAAAGCCTCTCTAATTATAATTCTCTAGATAATTTCCTTATTTATAAGGTCTTTTTAAGATTTATAAATTAAAACCTATACTTAAAGTGTTTTATAGGTCTTAAGATACTAATAAGTAACTTAGATCTACTCTTACTTTAAAAAGCTAACTTCCTCTTTTACTCTTATTTACTACTAAAGAGTATTAATCTCTTAGAGAATTTTAAGGTCTAAAGAGAAGCTTAAAGAGTAGGTAATATCCTCTACCTCTCCCTCTACTTTATTACGTAAACCTATAGCTTTAGCTAATTTAAAGAGCTAAATAGTCTTATTTAACTTCTCTTCTAAAATTATAGGATTTAAGGTCTTTATAGAAATCTCTACTAGTTATTTAGTAGCTAGTAATTATTAAATTAGTCTTTTTAGCTTTTTAGACCTTACTTTAATAAATAGTAACTTTCTCTATAGTATCTTAAAATAAATAGTAGTCTTTTTAGTTTCTTATATATTAAAGTGGTTTTAGATATTTTAGAGTTATTATATATAAGCTACTACTTAATAATATAAAAGCTTAACTTCTTTATAAATCTAGTACTATAACTATAATTTTTTATACTAATTATATAAACTAGTAGTTAAATCTCTTTCCTATTTATCTTATGTTATATTATCTTTAATAAGTTATATCTTATACTAAAAGATAATATTATCTCTTATTTAGTAAAGTATACGTTTCCTACTACTATAGTACGTAATAACTAAATCTTTCTAATATAGTTTCTTAGTAGAAACTATATATAGTATATTAATACTTCTAGGGTTTTAAGTATATACTTTTTTAAAGTTTAATTTCTCTTTTTCTTTATACTAAAGAAGATAGAATAGCTTATTATATAGTTACTTAGCTTTAATCTAGTTATTTATCTAATGTTTTTTATTAAACTATTACTATTATAGTATTATATATTATATAAGCTATTTATATATATTATTAAATAGTTCTAATATACCTTTATTAATAAGATATAGGCGTGTTTATTTAATAATTATAAAAGAATTAGTATAAAGCTCGACTATCTTAGAATATCTTAAGTTAAGAGTATATCTAAGCTAGAGACGAATTAGAAGAGCTCTATACGTAGTCTAAGTATTAAGATAAGCCTCCTAGCTTAATATAGAGGAATAGTAACATAACCTAATAAGATAAGACTTATATAACTAATCTCTTTTAACCTCTTCTCTATTACTACGACTTAGATATAAAACCTAGTTTAGTCTCTAAATAAGCTAGTAAGATAAAGTATATAAGTGCTAATAAAAGATATTTATTATATATCTTACTTAAAGTATAATATTAGAATATCTCTTTTAAATATATAGACTAAATATATAAGTAATATTATATTATAAAATAAGATAAGCATTATTTAGAAGTAAATCTATAATAGATTTTAGTAAGTAAATAGTCTTATTAAATGTCTCCTTATAATAGAGATTTATTAAACAGATTCTAGTACTATGTCGACATATATAGTTTATTAGACTAGTTTAGTCTAAGCTTTTAAACTTTTTAGCTATCTTCTTTATAGATTTATAAGCTTAGAAGTAGTATAGACATCTCTTAGAGACCTCCTCTTAGTTATACTTATCTAAGATAAGACTAGAGTTAGAAATAAAATATTTCCTTTTAACTAATTATAGCGCTTACTAGCCTCTCCCTCTTTTTCTTTTATACTAGAAATTTCTATTAACTCTAATATTATAAAGTACTTCTAAATTCCTTATCTTAGTAGTAATAGTATAAAAGTAGGCTAGGTAAATATTAGCTAAAGACGCTTTTATAAGCTATATAGTCTCTTAATAACGATCTAGAAGGAGTAAATTTAGAAGTACTATATTAAGACTGTTTTTAGAAAGCTATATAGCCTTTAGCTAGTTAAAATATATATACTCTTATAGTTTTTTAAGACTTAAGACTTAATAGTAACCCCTTACTATATAGTTGTCTTATAATTTATAAGCTTATATATATTTACTAATAGATCTTTATAGAAATATATAATTAAAGAAGCCTAATAGGTCTAAACTAAAACTAAGAATAGGATTAACTAGTATTATAGAAAAGAATCTAGTAAGGATTATTATAACGCCTTATAAGAATTTATAGCTATAGTATTATATTTTAGCCTCTTATACCCTCTCTTTACTTAAATTAGTTTTAATAAAAATCTTTAGATAATATAAACTTACTATTATTACTAATATATATAACTATATACTCTTATAAAGAGTAAGAAGCCTAAGAGTATATTAGCTAGCTATTAAAAAGAGCTCTTATATAGAAAATAAGTGCCTTAGACTAGTTTTATTCTTAACTTAATCGATTACTAAGATTCGTTCGGTTCCTTTTAGTCTCTTTAAAGATATTATTATCCTTTTATACTACCCCTTTCTTATTAGTAGACTTTTATAGCTCTAAAGAACTATCGTTTTCTACTCTAGATATATCGTTTTAAACTTCGTTAAATAAGTTAGATCTGGTTTTTATATTAATAAGATTAAAAGTATCTTTTATAGTAAGAAACTAGGATAAAAGTTTAGCTCTATTAAACTTATAAGTATATTAAGTTTCTAAGCTCCTTTTTACTTATAAGCTAGGTATAGAAGATGCTTTTAGCTTAGTAACTTTATTCGGCTTTCGAGTTATAATAAAGAATAAAATAGTATAAAACGCGCTAGAAAAATAACGTTATATAACGCTAATACTTTCTAATAATCTAACTTATATAGAGGATAGTAGAAGAGTAAATTTAAGAATTATACTAATAGAAGAAGATATATATAGTATAAGAGTATATTATAATTATTAGTTATAATAGTAGATAGTAAGATAGTCTAGTCTAGAGCTTCATAACTAGTAAAAATAGTAGTATACTTAGTAGAGTATATTATATAGTAGATATAGTTAGTCTAGTAATTACTACTATTATACTAGCTCTAGCTAAATCGAGTAAATACCTACTACTACTACTTACTTTACTATATAGCAATAGACTTTACTAAATAAGTCTTTTTATATCTTATACTAGAATAGTATAAAAGTCGACGTTTATAATACTTAGAGTATATTATTAACCTTATTACTAAAGCCTTTCTATATAGAGAATTAGATATATATAAATTTAAGAAAGAAATTAAATATCTCATATAATAAGAACTTATTAGAAAGCTCTATAATATTATCTATTATATTATAGTATTACTATAATACTATAGATAACTTAAAAATAATAAAGTAATAGATAATAATAGAGTTAAACTTAGAAAAGAAGTTATATATCTTTAAATTATTAGAGATAATATAACTTAATAGAATTTATAATCTATTATAACTAAGTAGATTATTAAGATTAAATACTATATTAACTTTTTCTATAGCTAGAATACTAGCACTATCTATAATAGTAATAATAAAGATAGAAAAGTAAATTAATAGATTTTAAAGCTCTTTTATATATTATATCTTACTTTAGTAAAGTTTAATATATACTAAAGCTGTTTTATAATCTTATAAAATAAGCGAAAGAAAATTTAATATTATTAGTTTATAAAGCGATCTTAGATAAACTAGTAATTCTTAATAAATATATTATATATATTTAAATAATATAAGATAATTTAAAGTATAAAAAGAATACTAATTATATTATACTAGCTCTTAAATAACTTTATATATACTTTAATAATTACTAGATAAAGATTTATAAATTTATTAAGACTATACTAGTATATTATATCTTAATTATAATAAACTTTTAGATATACTTCTACTATATATAGAAAGACGCTCTAAAGTAGAAGAAAGTAAAGAAGTCTAAGTTATAATATAATTAAGCTTAGAAAGCTTTAGAATAATTATAGAAGAACTCTAAAAACTTAAGTATATCTTCTAATAATATAGTAGATAGTAAAAGAGTATACTTAACTACTACTACTAACTTTTTTATAAATATTAATATAGTAATTAATACTTTTATCTTAATAATAATTATAAATACCTAGAATATCCTTTAAATTAATAAATAAGTAATAGCTCTATTTCTTAAATAATATCTCTTAAAAATAATAGTATTCTAATTAGAAAAGAGAGATATTTAAGTTAGTTATTAATTACTACTTTTACTATATTATATTATCTATTTCTTAGTAAAAGCTAGTATCTTACGATTATAACCTTTAATATATAGTATCTAATTTCCTTTAGTTTCTTTAATTTTTCTTCTTCTACTACTAATATACTAGCTTAGAAGTATATTAAAAAGATAGCCTAATATAGTATAGCTTCTAAGCTATGCTATATAATAAAGAGATAATAAGAGTAATAATATAAGACTATTACTAATTATACTTAAGAGAAGAAGAAACTAAAGATTAGCTAGAAGTAGAATATTATTAAAAAGATATAAAAGAAGATTTACTTTTTACTAATTAATTATAGTTATTCTAGTATATTATAAAGTTAGAGCTACTACGTCTAGTATTAGATTATAAATAGAAGACTTACTCTTTTTATATTTAAGTATTTTTCTCTAAAAAGATTAACTATATTATTCTTTTAATATATACTCTATATATATCTCTCTAATATATATATACTAATTATACTAAGAGAGATAGAGAAAGATTAGAAGTAGTATCTTACTTATATAAAGTAAGCTTTTCTATTATTTTATATAATATAGCTTAAGAGCGAAAAATAAGTAGTAATTAGTAACTACTAAAAAGTCTTATAAAAGAAGCTCTCTTAGAGACTTCTAAAAGCCTATACTCTTATATATTACTAATATATTATAAATATTATCGTCTTTTACTATAGTAAAGACTTAAGAAAGCTTTAGTAAAGACTTTACTACTTAAAGAATAAAAGCACTTATATAGAAACTCTCTTTTAAATTATAAAGTTTAAGAAGTAATATAATAGAAAGAAATTCTTAGAGTATATTAATACTATCTCTATTAATAGATATTTCGTATTTAAGATTATTAGAAAAGAATACTTATAATTTAGCTATAATATCTTAAATATTATTAAAAGTATTAATAGTATTTAAAGCTAGTTTTATACTAAAGTACTACTCTA
Source organism: Hymenoscyphus infarciens (assembly GCA_001414345.1). Taxonomy (NCBI): domain Eukaryota; kingdom Fungi; phylum Ascomycota; class Leotiomycetes; order Helotiales; family Helotiaceae; genus Hymenoscyphus; species Hymenoscyphus infarciens. The sequence continues at coordinate 8,076 of LLCB01000431.1, forward strand.
GATATTTAATAATAAAGTCTATAGCTAGGTTATACTAAAGTTCTATTACTATTATATCTCTCTTCTTAAAAGTTTAAGTACTAAATTAGCTAATAAACTATAGAAGATACTTTAGAATTAAATTCCTTATACTATAAAGTATAAGATAATCCTTACTAGTAAAGATATTTACTAAGTAGAAACTTCTTATAAATACTAGTATAAAGATAATCTTAATAAGAGAACCTATTTCTATCTTAGTTTCTAGGATATTAAGATATCTTATACTTAATACTATTTAATTCTTCTATTCTAAGTATATATTCTTAAATTATTAATATACTTACTAAGCTACTCTTAAGTTACCTCTTATATATAATAACCTTAAGATAGAAACTATCTTTTTACTATATTTAAGTATTATCTAGAATAACTAAAGACTAAGAGCTATTAAAACTTTTACTAGTTAATATAAAAGTATACTTAATATAGAGAACTTAGCTATAATTCTAGAACTCATCTTATTACTTAAGCTAAGAAGAGGCTTAGAGAATAAAAATGCTATTATTATATTAAGACTAGTCTCTTCTCTATTTTAAACTATTTAAGTAATCTAAGAAAACTTATTATATATTTTATAAATATTCTCTATTTATTAACCTCTAAAATAGTATTTTAATAATAAATACTATTTATAGTCTATTAATTTATAATAAATAAATAGAGATTTTATAAATATCTTAAATAGTTAAAGGTTAAAGGTTAATACTATTTATAAATTATCTTTAAATAGTATTTTAACTTAATCTATTAGTAGCTAATCTATAAATAGCTATCTAATTCTCTAGTTATTTAAAGAGAGAGCTCTATATCTAAAGAAATTAAAATAGTAAATAGTCTTAATTTTTCCTTATAAATAAACACCTATACTATACCTCTAAATTTATACTAACTTATTTAGTTACTTAAGTATTATCTATAATAATATTAAGGAAATCCGGTTTTATATTTAAAAGAGAAAATCTAAGAGAGATAGTTAAAAGTAAAAAGCTTATATCCTTTAACTATAAAGACTTTCTAAATAATACTTATATCTAATTTAAAGTTAGTTACTATAATATATTTAAAGATTAGACTTTCTTATACCTTTTAGATTCTATTCTTTATTTAGACCTAGTCCTTTAACTTAACTATAATATACTATCTCTATTTCCTAAAAGCTCTTAAAGCGTTTAATAAGTAGTATTAGCTAGTATCTAAAATCCTCTTCTATTCCTACTAGTATATCTTTAAAGTATTCTTATATAACTTAGAGATAATATACTTACTTAAACACGTCTTTATAAAATACTACCTCTTATATACTCTATTTACTTCTATCTTCTAAGAATAAAGCTCTCTATTATAACTATAACGTATCTTTCTAAGTATAAATTACTACTATCTTTATTCTAAAATCTCTTACTATTAATATATATTAAGGTAGTATATTAGAAGATATAACCTTATATACTTAATAAATTACTTAATATATTTCTAAAGTATGTTCCTAGCTCTTATAGTTAATAAATAAAGTTATAAGAGGTTTATATTAATATAGACTACCTAGCTCGATTATACTTTTATATATAAAGTTCTCTAATTTAAGATATAGAATAGTAAGCTTAAAAATAATAAATCTCTCTACTAGTATAGAATAGCTCTAGATCTTATAGTAAAGTTTAAGTAGTAAAAATATAAATAATATAAACTTAAAATTATTCTCTTCTTATAAGAGTAAAAGTAGTATAAGTATTATCGAAGTAATTCTTTAAATATCTAAGGCTATATAGTTTATAATCTAGACCTAAATTAGTATATAAGCTTAATAATAAAGAGTTAACTAACCTAGTTAGAGCGTTTATATAGCATAGAGAGAAATCGTTCTATTTAGTAATTATTTTAGTAGTTTTTATAATATTATTACCTTATATTTAAAAACCTATATTATTAAGAATCTTTTATACCTACTACTAATTATATAATATATATAGTAAAGGAACCTATTTAAAGATAGACTATAAATATCTAGAGATTCTTAGCTAAGTATAAAGTAGAGAGTTAAAGATAAACTATAAATAGCTATAAGTCTTAAACTAACTATTAGCTAATAAACTCCTTATAAATAAGCTATTTAGAGATAGGCTATAAATAGCACCTTTTCTATATATATAGCCTTTATTATCTAAGAAGAAAGAAGCTATATAAGGATCAGCTATAAATAGTATAATATTCTACTCTTAGTAGTAACTAGCTATTTATAAGTAAGCTATAAATAGATATAAAAACTTCTTATTAGCCTAGTCTTATAAGTATGTTCCTTCTTATATACCCTCTCCTTCTCTATATATTAATTATCGCTCTTAATTAGTATAAGCTAGAATAGAAAAAAAATTAATTAATTATAGAAAGGAGCTACTTATAGCTAATCTATAAGTACCCTCTAGTTTTAGAGTATTTAGAGTATAGAATAGGTAGGTCTTTATAGCTTTCTACCTATATATAGAAGAAAGAACTTAGCTATTTATAGCCGAGCTATAGATAATTATAAGTCTAAAGAAAAGAGAAGATAGCTACTTAAGAAGGAATTAGGAATTTAAGCTAGGGCTAAAGCTTATTAATAATTATAGTTTACTTTAAGTACTTAAATCGTAGATTTAAGTAATTAAACCTATAAAGAAGTATAAAAGTATATATTAGTATTTAAGTTAGTTATAATTATATAAAAACTTAGAAGTATAACTAAATTTTATATATAAGATAAGTAGTAGACTATTACTACTAATTAATAGCTTATATTTATAAAACCTAACTAATAAATAGGAATAATCTAGAATAGGCCTAAGAAAACTAGAACCCTCTTATATTAGATAGAAAAGATAAGACTACTAAAAAGATAAGAAAGATAACTTTAATAAATAATCTACCCTCTCTAGATAGGTTAATCTATAAACCTAAAAGACTATAACCCTTTACTAATTACTATAAAAAAATAAGAAAAGAAGCTAAAAAGGTTAATAAACCCGTCGCTACTATTAAAGCCGAACTATATATAAAAGGTATTCGCTCTAAAAGGAGAATAAAAAGAAGCTAATAACCTCTAAACCTATTATTTAAGTATAATTATACTTATTCTTATATACCTTTTTTATAGTATACTTACGCTTATAAGCCTTTTTTATAGTATTAATCTACTATACTACTTCCTTTTATAACTTTAAAGCCTTTTTAAGAGTAAATTATTAATCTTAAGCTTTTTTAACTTAATAATAATAGCTAGCTTTAATAGAGGTAGCCTTTTATATATTCTTTAATAACTTTATACGTTATTTAAATATTCTATAAAGTCTTATAGCTTATATAAATATCTTATAAATAATAGATAAGAGAAGATTAGTAAAAGATTTATTAAAAGCAAGTAGCTAAGATTTATTAATCTTTAGAATTATAGAATACTCCTAATTAGTATAGAGTAAGTTAAGGCGTTAGTATACTAAGAGAAAGAGGGGGTTAATTACTATATTAGATATCTTAGCTAAGGAAAGGTTTTTCTTAATAAGAGAGAGCGCATTTCTAACTATACCTAAGCCCTAAGCTAGTAAGGAGAGAGCTTTAATAGTAGGTATATTAGCTATAATTAGGATTATAACTTTAAAGGTATATAATTAAAGAGGTAGACTATCTATAAGCTCTACTAATATACTATGTCTATTTATAGAGATAGATAATATAAGAAGTGAATAATAGATTATATTTAGAGCTAGCTTAGGTAATAGAGAGAGTGTAATATATCGTCGTTTATATAGAAGAGCTAGTAAAGGAGTATTAAGTAGACTCTATTCTTACTTATAACAGCGTACTAAGGAGGGTATTAATAAGGAAGATATTACTAAAGTACTAAGCTAAAATTAATTAGTTTCTCTTTATAAGAATATATAAGAGAGTAGTAGTATAAGGTTATACTTTATCTTATAATCCTATAGCTTAAGTAAGCTAAGATTATTATTCTTAAGTATATTCTTAAGTATAATATTATTATAGTTTAATTTAATATTAGAGAATTTTTTATAAAATTACTAAATAACTTCCTTAATAGAAAGACTCTAATTATATTAATAGGAATAACCTAGAGAGCTAAATATACTTACTACTATATTATTAGTAAGATAGGAAGCTTGATGAAAATAGGCGGCGTTAAGCGTAAATAATTAGAGAGAAGTAGAAGTAGAGTATAATAGGATTATTATAAGAGATTATAAAGTATATAAGAAGTATAAAGGAGGTTTTAAATTATAAATATAACTACTCTATAATAGGTCTTATATAAAGCTTATAGACTAGCGACGATATAGTATAATATAGGATAAGATATAATATTATATGTTTTAGTTTAGTAGGGTTCTAGGTTAAGCTAGTATAAGGTATACTAAGGCTATAGTACGTGCTTTGAGTTAATAGCCTTATTCCTTGTCCTTAGTAATCGCTCTTACTCTTATTAACCTTTACTAACTCTCGAAGTCTTATTTATATATAAACTTATAAAAACCCTGCCGGCTATCTCTAGCTTATATACCGAAGATAGTAAGTCTTATCTACGTTTCTAAGTATATAATAGGACTAATAAGGCTTAGTAGCCTACTATAAGCTATACTAGATAATCTACTAAGGTAAAAAGGCTAAGAGTAAAGATAGTTATCTATTAAGGTAAAAAAGATAATAACTTTAATACCTTTACTATTCTTAACATATATAAATAGAATCTTAAGCTTTTTATTTATAAACTACCTACTAATTAGTATAATATTAACTAATAATTAAAAGGAGTTAGTCTTATTAGTATTAGTATAGAGAAGAGCTATAAGTAGAAGTATAAATTAAGATAAGAAGTAAGAAGAGAAGAAAGATAAGAAGTAAGGAAGTAGAAGAAGGAAATATAGGTTAGATCTAGTACCGACGATTCTAAGAGTAGTAATACTAAGGATAATAGTAAAGATATAAGTAGTAAAAAAGATAAAAGATATTTATATTTTATTATCTCTATATTATACCTAGAAGCTATATTATAATAAGCTACTTACTAAAAGCGTAGTAGTATCTCTCTCTAGGTGCTTTTATAAGATAACTACTAGATTTTAGTCTTTTATTTATAGTTAAGTAAAGCCTAGAAGCTGACGATTAAGCTATTAGATCTATTTCTCTCTTAAGATAAGGGAATATATTCGCTTACTAGTATTAATATTATTAATCTTATATAGAGTGTTTAAATAAAATATACTATTAATATTAATACTAAGCTAGCCTATACCTTTTAAATAACTAGTACTCTTACTCTTCTAGATCTTAAAGCTTTAACTATAAGTCTATATATAATAAAGAAGAAAGACGTATTAAAATCTCTCTAAAGGCTTACTAAATTTAATAACCTATAATATTCTAGAACTATTAGAGATACTCTTTAACTTCGATTATACTTTAAAGCTAAGGTTATTAGTAATATTATTAAAAAACGTTTTACTATAGAAGATAAGGATAGAGATATTATGTTTCTTCTAGAAATAAAGAATTAGATTAGTAAGCTATTTAAATTTAAGATTAGATAAGAGAAGAAGGCTATTCTAAAGATAGTAGCTGTTTTTAGTACTATTTTAATATAGTTAGAGGAGTTTAAAGATAAACTTAGTAATACTTAGAAACGTAAGCTTTAGGACTTAGTAAATAACTAGAAGGTTCTAATAGATATATTATTTATATCTTCTTTTACTCTACCTATAACCTTGCTTATTATATTATTTTAGATAATAAGGACGATAAGGATAATAAGGATAATAAAGATAATAGTAACGACGCTAACACTATTCTAGCTATAAAAGCTCTTATTAGTATTACTATAATAATATTAGCTACTAAGAAATTTAATAAGAAGAGCTATAAAGCTAAATAAGAGGTTAATAATAAAGAGGAAGAGGTAGAGGAGGGACGTGTTATAAGTACTAAAGGGGTTATAGGTATTAAAGACGTTATAGGTATTAGAGATAATAAATAGTTAAGAGGTAATAGAGACTTTTAAGATAATAATATAAATAGAAATAGTAGAGATAATAAACTACTACCTTTTATATTAGATAAGGAAGAGAGTAAGGATAAGCTAGAAAATGACTACTATCTAGGTAAGTTACTTACCTTTTACTACTAATCTATTTAGAAGGCTAATAAGTAGTATAAATAATAATAAAGATAATAAAGTTAATCTTAACTAAGCTCTTAATTAAAAGGTTGTTTCTAAACTTACTAAAGCTACTATATTTCTTACTAATATAAGAAGTAGTATTATAGGCTCTAAAAAGGTTAATTAAAGTAACTTAGAAAGCCTTAAACAACGTAGCTAAGAACTTTATTAAAGATAAGACTAATTATCTATTATTACTTACTAGCTTAGGACGTTTCTACTCTATTATTCTAGATTTCCTCTTTATTCTCTTATATAGTTTAGAAGTAAAGTGTTAGATTTATTTAAAAGAGTTACTATAAGTCTTTATTATTTCTAATTAATCTTCTTTTATTTTTTTATATTTTAGTAGAGTATAAGACCTCTAAGGGTTTATTTAAAGTCGTTTCTATAATTTATTTATTTTAAGCTTTATATAATCCTCTCCTTCTTAAGTTATTATAGACTAATCTCTTTATTTATAAAGTATATAGTTATAAAGTTTTATAAAACTAATTATATATAAAGTTTCCTTCTAATATTTAAAAGATTTTTATAAATACCTACTTATAACTCTAGCTATATACTTTTATTTAGTACTTAATAGAGGAGAGTAACGCTTAAAGTAGGCCTTATAATATATACTTCCTTTTTTATAGCGATTTTCTAGTTATAATACTCTTTATATACTAGTTTTTACTATATATTATTAGTTTAATAGAGAGTACTTTTTAAGGCTTAATAGCTTAAAAAGTAAGGTTTTGCCTTATTATAGTAGGTAAAAACTTATATTTTACTCTACTCTTAATATGTTTTAATAGAAATAATACTAAGAAAAGTACTCTTATTAAATTATAAAACGGTTTAAGATTTATAAAACAAAGTAGTTAAGGCCTTATTATAGTTAGAATTTATAATATTTTTAAAAAAAGAATAGAAATTAACTATTAATAGATAAGTTATAATCTAGGTTCTTTTTTAAAAATCTTTAAATATATAAACTATTAAGAGATAAGCTATTAATAGCTTTACTAGTAATAAAAGTAGAATATTAATTTATAGATATTCTATAAATAGATAGTTTAATAACTCTTTAAATAAATAAATAAAGAAAGATGTTTATAAAAGCTTTATAAATAGCTATAAGTAGATAATAGTATTTTAGTTTTCTCTTATTTACTAGTAATCTATTATTCTATTCTATCTAGTACTAGATAATTCTTCTCTCTTCTATTTATTATAAAAAACTTTTAAATACTAGATATACTTTTAATATACTAGTATTTAATATATCTAGTATAGCTAATACTAAGTATACTAGCTAGTATCTTTAATATTACTAGTATTATAATAAAGCTTAAATATATTAGAAGTACTACTAGTAGATATACTAAATATACTAATAAGCTATCTAGTATTTAAAAGTTCGTAATATAAGCTTCTAAAGTATAAAGTAGCTCTTTAAAGCTACTCTATAAATAGAAAAGTTTTAAATATTACTAAAGAAGACTATTTATAGAGTCTTTATAAATTAAATCTACTTTATAGCTATTATTAAATTAACTATAAATATTAATAATATAGCTATACTTTTAATAGAAGACTTCTATTTATATTCTTTATAATAATTAACTTTATCTTAAAACTAAATAATTTTTAAATTAGTTAGTTTCTTTAAACTATCTACTAAAATACTAAAATACTTCTTCTTATTTTTAAAATAATATCTTATAAAAATATCTTATAAAAATATCTTATAAAAATATCTTTTTATAGATATAAATAAAGAATAGTAATTTCTAGATAATATGCTTTTCTATAAGTTTAAAAAATAACGTTTATACTTAAAAGACTTAAATAGATAAGTTACTAATACTTATAAGTGAATTTTATAAATTCTAAAAACTAGTTAAAACTTACTTATAAAAGAGACTTCTAAGTAAAGAACTATAACTAAATCCTTAATAATAATTTCGTAAAATCCTCTAATAAAATAGTATAACTACTTTAGAAAATTATTACTAAAGCTTAATAGATAATATACCTAGATTTACTAAGTAAATAGATTAACTACTATAAAGCTTAATAACCTCTTAGATATTATTAGCTTATAAGAAAATAGAACTAAGACTCTAAGTAGATATTAAGAGTCTTTAGTTTTATAAAATTTAACTTTACTATATTTATACTTTAGTTTATTAAGAAATAAAGTACCTAATTATAGATTCTTAATTTTAAAATTAGTAACCGCGATTCTTATAAATAGTATACTTCTCTTAAGTATTATAAGGTAACTTTAAAGAAATCGTAAAAGGTGTATTTAAAGTAAGGAGACTTAATAGTAATAGGTTAATACTATAGTATTATAAACTAAGTCTTTACTCTTCTTAATAGTAGTATTTATAGTAGAACGTTATTTTACTAAAGTTATTACTAATTTTGTTAAGTTTCTTTTATAAATAGGTAATATCTATTCTAATGTCGGTTAGAAAGAGGTATACCTTATAAAGAATAAGTATTAAACTAATAAAAGTAGAAAAGTACTTTACTCTTAGTAGACCTCTAAACGTCGACTACCTCTTTTCTATCTAACCTACTAACCTTTCTACTAAATAACTCCTTCGACTAACCTTCTTATATAAGACTACGCCTTTTATTAACCTCTTCTCTTTTTAGTAGTTAAATAGCATTTACTAAGAGATAAGGTAAATACCTACCTAATATCCTCTATATTTAACTTTAACTTTAACCTTAGCTTCTCTTAAACTAAAATCTTATAACTTTATATCTACGTTTATATATATAAGTAACTAAATTTACTTATAGCTTTATAACTAGAAGTATTATATTAATAATATAATAGCTAATCCTCTTATCTTTAGATCTAATAATACTAATAATAAGATTCTTATTACTCTTCTAGATAATAGCCTTATAATTAAAGATTTATATATAATAGTTAGTAAGAATACTAACTAAAAGATTCTTATTCTTTTAGTTAAATTCCTAGAGTAGATATATAATATTACTATAGTATATAAATATAATAAATTCCTATATAAGAACTTATTAATACTAAACATCTTATTAAAAGTTAAAGCTTTATTAATCTAGCTTTAAATAATTAGGAATAAGCTTTTAGACCTTAGATATATTATAGGATAATAGGAGGAAAATAAGAAGTAGAAGTAGAAGAATAACTCTATTACTTAGGTATACTTACCTTATTCTTATATACTATTTAATACTTATAAGTCTTAGATTAATAAATATCTTACTTTAGCTAACTAAAAGTGTTAGTATGACTTATAGTCATAAAAGCGATATAAAAAGAGTTATATTATCGTTTATATATACCGAGTAAAGCTAGCTACGATGCCTACTTAAGTAGCTCTTAAGCGAGACGTACGTATAACTACGTACACTAATCCGAATTACTATTTACCTCTTGAATATATACTAATACTAGCACTTTTTCAAAAATAATAGAAGTTACTCAAAACTACTAAAAATTATATATCTAATCTAACTAATTAGAGCTCTCTATTCTCTATCCTCGACTAATGAGGAGGCTTTATTTTAGTCTCTTATTTCGTTTCACTTACTCCATAAGGTTAATGTCTAGCTTATTAGTATTAATCAACTTTTATAAAGTATTATAGTAACCCTTTTTAGTCATAGTATCTATAAGATTACTTTTACTATTAATCTATTTAATCTTATCAATCTCTTTTAATTTATATACTTCTTATAAGTATATAATATTAATCATCAGTCGCTTCTTCTTAGTTATACCTAATTTAGCTATATATTTATAAATGAACTTCGAATCAGTATATACTATAAGTAGTACCTTAAATCCTAAAATACTTTCAAAAGTCGATTTTATTAAAGCTATAGCGTTAAATCTAGAGCTTATCGTATACAATTCTAATACTAAAATACTATAGATAACTCTCTTATATTTAGTAGAAGACTAATATAAGATATTAGTATTATTGTCTTTATCTATAAGAGTAATAACGTAACTGATTTATAATAATAAGTCCTTATTATTAGCGAATGATCTATTAGTAAAAGCGTATAACTTTAGAGAAGATTTATCTAATCTAACAAATTTAAGTCCTCTTATAGTATTATTAATTTACTACTAAATTTGTTTATTAAAGAGGGAAATATCGTTATCTCAAGAATCAATAGTTTAGATAGTATATAATAAGTCGAAAGTAGTCTTAGGTTAAGATAACATAGCTAAGTATACTCCTCTAGTACGCTATATAATATATTAATCTTTAGTATCTACTATACGTAATACCTCTTTTATATTAGATATCTTAGTTAGAACTTCTTATACTAAATTCAAGTGTTTTACATAATCCTAAGTAAGAGATATAGAGCTATCATAATACTTAGTAATTAGCTCTCTATTAAATTTAATTAGATGGTTAATAGTAAGCTCTTCCCTCTCCTTAGATATAAACCTAGCTTCGTTAATAGTAAGCTCTTCTTTATTAGTAAAAGCATTATTAGCAAGTATAAGAGTATTATTAGTTTAAAAGCCTATTATACTAAAAGAGGTATCTAACTTTACTTACTCGTTGTATTAGTATAACTTAGTATATAAAAGACAGGGGTCGAATATTAACTATTCCATTATAAGCCTCAGAATATAGTATTTATAGTACGTTATAAACTAATAATTACTAGCTTCTAGAATACTATATAATAGTCTAATTACTTTAAAGAATATATTTTCCTATTAAGGATAACCTTTAAAAGAGCGTATAAAGAATTTCTAATTTAAGTTAGTTAAAGATTATATATATACTTATATAATATCTTAAATAAATACTTATAAACCTAGAAGTATTATAATAAGTATAAGAATTATTCTCTAGCTCACTCTTTAAATTATAAGTGCTTAAGTAAGCACTAGAGACTTTCTAGTATTATTATATACTTAGATTACTAATCTTAACTTCGTAAAAGTAAGTACTATACTCTTAAATTTAATATTATTTATAAAATATGATCTAAATATTTAAGTATTAGAAGGCAATTCCTTCTAGGTGATAATCTTGAAAATACTATAATTAGTTAATCTATTAATCTCCTTTTATCGTAATTTAATATATATTATACTATTATTAGCTATAAAGACTTCGATATTATAAGGTTTACTTAAATTAGTAAGAAAAGTTTTAACATTCTTAAGAGTAATATAGTTAATATTATTAATAAAAGTGTCTAACTACTAGAATAATACTTTAATATTATCTAAAGGTCTTAGATACTTTTAAGACTATCTACGTCTACGCTTCTAGAGAGGTTCTAGAATAGCTTCTAGAATATTAGTGTTTTAACAGATCTGTGACTATTGAAGTTAGTATTAAGAGAAAGGCAAATATTATTTAATATCTTATCTACCTTATTACTTAAAAGTTCTCTCTTTTTTATAGAGTTATAGTGTTATTTCAGACAGTGCTATGCTAGAAACTTCCTTAGTCGCTAGTAGTATTCTAGAAGTTTTAGAAGTTTTAATAAAGTATAGCTTTATAACTATAGATTAAAACTTTATAGGACTACTTAGTAGTACTACGATATAGTTCTTATTCTTAATTTCTTAAAAGATAAAAAGTCTTATCTAAGACTTTATATACTCCTTCTATACTAAAACGTTTGAATTTAAGAGTAAGTTCTTAACTCGGTTAATTAGTCTATTTTATATATTAAGAGCTTCTTTAACTTAGCGGGATATAATCTACTTTCGTACTTCTTAAGTAGCCTTCTTATAAGTCTCTAACCTCGTGGAAATCGGTTATAAAGGTATGTTATTTATAGTTATTTAAGTATATACCTTATATACTAATAGAGTAGAGACTAGACTATTTAGGCCTACTATATTATTAATTACTTTAAAGGCTATTTAAAGTGTTAAACTTTATAAGAGATAAGGCTCTTATTTATATATAATATCATATACTTATTAAATTAGTCTATAGTATCGTTCTACTATACTAATTAAATTATATGCCTTAACTAGTATAGTTTTTACTATAGTACCTATTCTAGTAGCGGAGTATATAAAGTCCTTTCTAACAAAGTTTATCTTAGCATCTATAATAACATAATTAAGGGGTCTAAGATATATATTAATCTAATATCTTTAGAAGACCTCCTATATAGTCGTTGCTTTTATATCTAGTAAAAAGTTACCTACTTAATACCTTATTACTTCGTCTATATAGTATAAGACTGTCTACTTATTAAAGAAGAAAGTATTAATTAAAACACTATAATTAAATTCAAGGTTATTATAAAGAGTAAACTTAAATCGGCTAGGCAAACTTCTATGCTTTTAATAGTATTCGTAAAATTTAGTAAGATATTAAAAGATGCCTTAGTTAATACAATATCTAGCTCTTTCTAGTATATATTATAATCTTAGTACTAATAAGTAGCTAAATTACCTATAAAGTTGTTAAATATTAATATCTATAAGAAATATCGAGTACTCTTATATAAAGTTATATATAGCTTCATCTTAGAGTAGAAAAGGGTATCTGAATTATTATATAATAGAGAACCTTTTAACTTCTAATCCTTTCTTGTTCTCTTAGATAAGTGCGTTTTAAAGATTATTTAGAGTAATATTCAAGTTATCTATATTATTAATATAAAGGATAAAAGAGGTATTAGATTATACTATATAGAATTTAGCTCTTCTGATTAGTATATCGACTATTATTAATCTCAAAAATAGAGTATATCCTTTATTAAACTAGATATTAAATTAACTCTTTATACCTTCGTTAATTAGGACGCTTTTAATAAGTCTAATATATACTAGATATTAGTTATATCTTATACTTAACTTTCAAGCTACCTTAGTATCGATTATTATATTAAAGAAGTTCTCTTTCATATATCTTTTAGCTATTATTATAAACACCTTCTCTATAAATTTATATATAACATTAGAAGTATTATTTAGGTTGTTTAGGTTTTATAAGATATATCTATTAATAGCATGTTTTTATACTAAACTTATCAAATTTGTAGTAAGTTATTCAGTATTAAAATTGTTAATAAATCCTATAAAAGTAATATTATAATAGATAACTTTATTATCTATACTAGTATCTAATAAGTAACTATCTTCTTTTAATAGAGTAATAGCTTAAAGTGTCTTTAATATCTCCTCCTTCTAAGTACTCTAAGTATATGCTATATTTATATTATATACCTTTCTAGTATATCTATCTCGCTTCTCTTTAAAGTGTCTAGAATTCTTATTAGTCTATTTAGTAAAGTAACGGTCCTACTCTTTTTAACTATAATCCTAAGATAAATAGTTGTTCTTTTTATATATATAATATATCCTCTTCTTCTTATATTAATCTATATTACTGAATTTATTTATACCACTATATTATCTACTCTTATAGAAGTGCCTTTTAGTTATTATAGTTTCGTTTATAACTGTCTCTAGGTAGACTTTTATATAGGATTAGATCGAACTTCGTAGGAGAGTAATAGTATTAGAAATCAAAGAGTCTTAGAGTAAGGTTAATATTATAATAGTATAATCTAGGACTTTTTTATACGCTAAAATTAGCTTATTTAAAAACTAACTATTAATACGAAAGTTAGTAAGGAGGGAAAATCTTAGTAAATTAAGTCTTAATAATATATCCTTAAAAGAGCTTAATATTAATGCTTTAGATACTTATATTATCTCTCATAAATCGATGTTATTCTACTTAGATAATTAGCCTCTTTTATAAAGTTTATCTTTAAAGTATTATTATATAGATATAGATAAAACTTCAAAAGATTAATTAATATTTTCGTTAAAAAGTATAGTATAAAAGTAATTTAAAGCGTTACCTTTTAGTATAGTAGGGAAGATAAGAGAGTAAATTACTAGTAATACCTTACTTCTCTTATATATATCCTTAAATATTATAACTTTAATTATAAAGTTGTCTTCTTTTCTACTATACTTTTAATCGTCCTTATATACTTTCATAAGAGTACCTAATACACAAGAGTAGTCTTAACCCTTTAAACTTCAAGAAGGTAATTTATCTTTAAAATATACTATATTTATTCGTACTAGTAGCCTTCTACTATGATCATCTTATCACTAATTATGTTCTAGATACTTAGAGATATTATTAAAATCGTTACTACTAATATCTTTACTAAATTAATAGGATATAAAGAAGGAGGTCTAGTTATCTTTTAGTAGACTTAAAAGTTAGATTAGAGGTTATACTAGATCGCTTAGGTCTTTCCTTTTAGGCGGCGGGATTAAAGTCGTTAAAGGTGTTAGTTATTATTATTATTATTATATAGTAGATACTTATAAAGCTTTGTCTCTAGCCTTTGTCTTAGATCAGGTGTTTTAAGTAATAATTTCAGCTAGAGGTTATTATTATAGAGGTTGTAGTTGTTATTACTATAGCTTTTATTATCTTTTAGTATATTCTAGTATATATTTATAATAAGATCTGAAGACTCTACTACTAGTATCTCCTTCTAATACTATAGCTTTTAATTCTTTGTCTAACTACTTAGTTTAGTTAACCTTGGTAGTAGTGTTATATAGTACTTGAGATATAAGCATTTTATGCTTATTCGTCTTAATCTATATACCTCTTCTATAAAGTATCTGTTGTAACTTAGTATTCGTAGATTAGTGGATCTTAGTGAATTTATCTTAATTCTATTCTTTAAAGTCTACTTAAAATTCGTTCTAAAGAAGAAGGTCTTCGTTCTCTTCTTTAGCGTACTCTTCTTCTTATTTAGTAGTAAAAATTGTCTCTTTTATCTATATTAACTTTAGCTTTAGTACTAGCTTTAAGGCTTGTTTTAGTACTAAAGTTAAAGCTTCTAAAGTTATCAGAATCGGTGTTAGTATGTCTATTATATTATAGATATTGTAGATATTATAAATGAATTTGAATATTATCAAAAGTCTATTTATACTTTACTTAGTAGGTAAAAGAGATATTAGGTTTTAGGTGAATAAGTGTCTTAAAGAGTATAAATTATCTTAGAGGATAATAGGAGGTCAGTATTAGTAATCAGTGCTTCCTATATTAAGAAGCGTTTACTATTTATTATAAATTTAGACAGTAAAAGGAACTATAATCCGTGAAGAGAAGTCTACTAGTAATATCAAGTTTACTTTTATATAAGTATATCTATAGTAGAAATACACAAAGTAACTAAGTATCTAATCTATACGTCTACTAATTAGTATTAGTATAACTTATAGTTATAAAAGCAATACAAAAAGAGTTATATTATTATTTGTATATACTAAGTAAAGCTAGCTACGATACCTACTTAAGTAGCTCTTAAGTAAGACGTACGTGTAACTACGTATACTAATCCGAATCGCTATTTACCTCTTGAATATATACTAACAAAAAGGTTATAAACTAGTATATAACTCTTAATATAAGTTATTTAATCTCTATATTAGAAGATAGTATACTAATAAAGTATAGGAAGAAGAGAAGTATATATAATTAGAATATAAATTTATTTATAAGAGAGATATTTATATAATCTCTAAGTATCTTAGTAATAACTTATAATACTAAGCTAAGTGTATTTACTTAACTAAGAATAGTAAAGTAATTATAGTAAAAAAGGAACTAATAGAATAGATTAAGTACTCTTCTCTAGCTACCTTTATTCTATTTAAATAAATAATATAACTATTACTTTAGTATATATTAGAGACGTTTAAATAGATTTAAGAATAAAGGCTAAGCTAGTAGTAGGTTTAATAAGAAGTCGTTTATAAAGAGGTTTACTAATTACTTAGTATACTAGTTTAGAAACTAATCTAAGGAATGTTTTTACTTTAATAGTTTAAAGTTAACTTAATATTAATAGATAAGCGTTAATATTAAGTACTTCTAGAATAAATAAAACTATAGCTATCCTTCTATACTTATACTTAATAAAACCTTAAAGCTTTTTAAAAGAGATAACCTTTTTTAATATAAGAGGTAGAACTATATATAACTTCTAAGTAAGGCTATTTATAGAGTATCTATAAATAGCTATACTTCATAGTTACTTTTAGGTTAATAAGATTTTATATATAACCTATACTATCTATAGATAATCTATAAATAGAAATAGTTAGTAAAAGGGTCTATATAATTTACTCTTTAGTATACTTCGCCTTCTTTAAAACTTAGGAAGGTTCGTAGATACGTAGTAAAAGACGAGTCTTATTTAAATACTATTTCGCTCTTTCTTCTCTAATATATCTACTTATTTACTATCTAACCTTACTCTCTCGTCTACCTATAAGATATACCTAGCTCTATACTTTCCTTATCACCTTTAATAATTACTAAATCTCTAGAGTATAAGACTCTTAGGCGTAGATTAAGGCTTATAACTTAGTATATAAAATACTCTTATTTATATAACTAATTTACTTATTCCCTCTAGTAAATATATACCTATCTTATCTAATACTACTCTTAATATACTCTAGCTCTCTTCTAAAATAACTCTATTAGCTTCTAAAAGTACTCTTATACTCTCTAAATTACCTCTTAAAACCCTACCCTCTCTTAGCAGTCCTACGTATAATAGTATAATAGTATAGCCTCTTATTATAAATTCTACCTCTTAATATATAAGACCGGCTATATAAAACACATCTATACTCTATACCTTTCCTAGGCCTAATAGTCCTATTAATATTCTAGAATATATATTCTTAGAAGAGCTATATAAAAGATTACTAGAGTTTATTAAATTATAGTAAGAATAGATAGTAGAATATAATAAAGTTACTAGAGTAGTAAAGAATACTTACTAAGTATATTAAATGTATAAGATAAAGGTAGATAAGTTAAAGGAGTTAACTTAAATTATAATATATTAGAATTAAAACGAGGTAGAGGAGAGAGAATAGATTAAAGTATAGTATACTAAGCGTATAAGTTAGACTTTAAGCTACTTTACTTTTACTTAACTTTAATAATAGATTATAAACTACCTAGAATATATTATATAAGAAAAGATAAAGTAAACCTTAATTATTTAAGTAAGTTTTTTTAATATATAATACTATTCTTACCTTTATTTATATCTTTTCTAAAAGGAGATTAACTCTCTTAAAAGAAAGTATAAATTTATTATTATAGTACTTAAAAACCTTTAAATTTAAGTCCTACTTTATTAAGCTAAGTAGCTTTATATTATAATAGATAGTATTAGTATTATTAGTAAGGTTAATAGTTTATAATATTTATATATTTATCTTTTTAATATAGGAAGATTAAGCTCTTACTCCTCTCTAGCCTTATCTATAAAGATGTTTTTACTATCTTTATCTACTTATTTTAATATAGAGCCCTTTTTACTCTACTACTACTCTCTCTATATTAGAGTATACTTCTAGCCTTTTTATTCTCCTTTCCTCTTTTTATTATTCCTACCTCTCTCCTCTTACTATAAAGTAGATATATTACTTATACTCTCCTTCCTTTTCTTATTATTATTATATCTATTTTCCTCGGTTATACTCTTATTAAGTTATAGAAAGTTCTATAATTTAATCTACTTTTCTCTTTCCTCTATTACTAGAATTATTACTTAAGCTTTTTTAACTATATAGTCTATATCTTTTTAAGCCTTTTATTTTATACCTTTAATCTACTCTTTTACCTTCTATAGAATTATATATATATCTTAAATCTTACTATTATTCTTACTATAGGTACTACTTCTACTTATATTTATACTATTACTATCTTCTATTTATTTAAGAGTTTTACTATTCTTATTACTATAATCCTTACTATAATCCTTATTATAATCTATACTATAATCTACGCTATAATCTACGCTATAATTATTACTATAATTCACGCTATATTCCTTACTATAGTCCTTACTATAATCCCTACTACTACTTATACTAAATATATCTCTTTCTTTAATACCTTTTATATGTTCTATCTCTTTTATATCTAATATAGCTTATAATACTATTAAAAATATTCTCTATTTCTTATCTAAGTAACGTGTTAAAAGCTCTTAATAATAGAACTACGTTTATTAAAGGTAGCTTTAATAATCTTTGATTTATTTTTATATTATCTAGAGAATTTGTTAATAGAGAACTTTAAAAAATAGCTTTAGAAGTATATTATAACTATTAGTTAAACCAAGTTTAAAGCAAGTACTAATAAGAGATATTACTTCTAGGTGTTTAGATTTCCTTACTAGATAGATATTTATATTAAAAGATAGGTTCTTTAGCTATTCTATATAGTAGTTTAAATAGTATATATATTAGGCTATAAATTATATATCTATTTTTAATTAAGTAAGGCGGTATTCTTTATACTATTAGTATTAGTAGTATATTAGTAAGTAAGAAGACTTTTAAGAGGAAGTCTAGCTATATATCTTAGGTATAAAGATATACTAAAGATAAGCGCTAAATACTAGAGTAAGGAACTGTTATTTCTAGCGGTCCTATTTTTACTACTTATAACTTTATAATCCTTCTTAATCTTATATAGAAGCTCTTAAAGGTATATAATATTAAACGAAAATCTAACGTACGAATCTAATTTATAACTATAGCGTAGTCCTCTATAGTAAGCTGCTTCGAAAGATATTCTAGTATAGAATTATACCTATATTCTAAGTCTATAACTCTACTTAATAATATAAACGAACTATTTCTCTATACTTATAGGCCTCCTCTATCTCTTAAATTATAACTATAAGAGCTACTACTCTTTAAACTAATAACTACCTCTACTAAGATTCCTAGAACTATATAAGATAAGAGACTACTTCTATATATCTAGTAAGAAATTATAATACTAAATATACTCTTTATACTTATAATCCTAGAAGATTCTAATATAGTTACTTATAAGATTACTATAGGAGTTTAAGATATTATAAATAGATTTATAAAGAGTTTAGAGGAATATACTTTAATAATAAGAATCTAGATATAAGAGATTATTTCTTATACTTAGTTATAGTTATTAAATTATTACTTTCTCTAGCTAAGAGACCTTATATCTTAGAACTAGTACTAGTATAAAAACAGCTACTAAATTCTAGAATACTATTAGAGTATATATAATAAAAAGAAGGTATTTAAAGATTTATTATCTAATAGTTAAAGATTAGTATAGCTTACTAATAAATATAAGAGCGTTATAGAGAAGGAGAGGATAGAATTAAGATAAAGAGAGAAGTAATAAGTCTTAGAAGTTTTCTAAAACCCTTTATAAGAGGTAAGAGATAGTAAGAATAAAATATAATATTATAAAAAGCTAGCTTACTAGGTTAGTATTAAGAAGAAACAACGGTTAAAGATATATAAGTATAGAATTTCTTAGTATTATTAACTTATAAGTAATATATATAACCCTTTAAGCTTTAGCTAATAAGCTATAGTATAAGAAGCTAGAATTACTTAGTTATAAGATAGTATTTCTAGTAATAGATAAAGAAATAAATAAAATAGCTAAACTATTAATATATAGAGAGACGTTATTAAGAGTATAATATCTTAAAGCTATAGAGGTAAAGAAGCTTAGGCTCTCTTATTTTAATATCTTAGTAAAGATAGATATATATTTAATATAATTATTCTTTAATACTTTAAACAAGGTTTAAAATACTCTCTTAAAATATTATAGTATAAATATAAAAGAAGGAATACTATATCTAAAAGCTAATAAACTACTCTCTCTTTATTTACTAAATAGTTTATAGAAATCTTTATTACTAAATATTAAAGTAATACGTTCTTAGATTACTTAATATTTAGTATCTACTTATAGTTTTATAATAAAGGAGAAGAGAAGTAAGATATTTAATCTATAAACCTAGAATTTAGTCTTTACTAAGTAAAAGGTAAGGCTAGTCTATAATATATCTAAGGTAATATAGAAGCAAGTTTATAATATATAAGGTAGAAAGATAAGAATAACTTATAATTAAGAGAAGGTTATAAGAGCTAAGATTTATAAGAGTATATTTTATACTCTACTATTAATTTATTTTAAGAAGGTAGAGAGTTAAAATAGTTTTATTTTCCTTAGGTGTATAAGGAACTCTACTTAAATTATAAAGGCTTAACTTAAATATAGTATATACTGTTACTAATAGGTAGATTTTATTCTAAGTTTATTATAGGAATCGAGTATTAATTAGGTTCCTAGTACGTTCTAAGTAACCTAGCGTTTCTAGACTATAAACTATATATAAATGTTTATAAGTAGTTGTTTCTACTTTATAGACTAGTAATTACCTACCTAGGATAAGGAGTAGAAGAAGGTATATAGAATAATAATATATATTAAAAGTTATTTTAAATAACTTACTCTAGATTTTAAGATAAGTAAGTAGTTATTTATAAATAAGCTATAATTAGTATAAGTATGTATATCTATATTATACTAAGTACTCTATTTAAATTTAGGCTATAAATAGCTTTATTAGTAAGTATAGTAGGATAGCTATTTCTAAGTAAGCTATTAATAGCTATTCTTACTTATCTTTAGCTTTACTTATAAGGATCTATAAATTAACTATAAATAGCTTTATTAATTATTAGATTAAAAAGCTAACTATACTAGATAGACTATAAACATCTTTACTATAAATATAGAGAGATAACTATTAATAGATAAGCTTTAAATAGCTATACTTACTTATCTTTAGCTATATCTATATAAATCTATAAATAAACTATAAATAGTATATTAAGAGAAAAAGAAGCTATTTAGAGATAAGCTATAAGTAGCTTATATATTTAAGAGAATATTATAGCTATTACTATTTATAACTAATCTAGAAATAACCTCTACTTTTAAAAAGAAGTAGCTCTAAATAGCTTTAAAATAGTAGACTACTCGTAGACTAGCTATAAATAGCCTATACTTTCTACTTCTTTCTAAAGGTAGTAGCTATTCTTAGATTAACTATAACTAGTAATAGCTACTATTATGTTTTAGATATAAAAGGAGTAGCTATTTAAGAATTAGCTATAAATAGCTACTACTCTACTAAGCATCTATTATATAACTTTACTCTTTCTAGAGAGAGATAATTAAAATTAACTATTAAATTATATCTTCTTCTTATTCTTTTAATTTATAAGATACTTCTAATAAAATTAATTAAACTATTATTATCTATTACCTCTTAGATAATTTAACTCTACTAAAAAAATAAAAAAGAAACTCAAATCTCTAATAGTAAACTTAGATTTTAAAGCTTTTAAAGCTACCTAAACCCTTTATTTCTAAATATAGTACTTATATCTTTATTTATACTAACTTATCCTTAATAACTAAATAAGCCTACTTTTTAATACTTCTCTAGTAGATAGTTTTTCTTAATAAGGCTTATATCTAGTATTTATTAGTATAAAGTATAACTAAGGCTATTAACATATACTACTTTAGATACTCTTAAGCTTTAATGTTTTTACCTTCTTATATATCTAGCTCTATATATTAACGCCTTTCCTTATTAAGTTAAGGTAGGATTAAAGCTTATTAATCTGCTTATACCTTATAATATAAGTATTAGAACGAAGAATTAATTCTATATTATAAAAGGCTTTAAAATCCTTCTTATCTTTTAAATAGTTCTTCTACTAATTAATAGATAGATCGGTTTTAGTAACCTATTTAGCTTATAAAAGAGTATCTCGAAGATATAAGAATATAGGGTTTAGATAACGATAATATACTAATTCTTATTAGAGGTAGATCTTTTAATTTTTAAATATATTCCTTACTTTTATTATTAAAACCTTTCGAATTATTATATTATATACTAGGTTTAAGAAGTCTAATTTATCTAGTAAAGATTAGAAACGTTCTTAGATATTAAGTTCTGTCTAGTTCTTATTTTTTAGATTTATAGAGAACTCTATCTTAACCTAGGCTTACTAGATTTTTGTTATAATAAAGGCAGAAAAATCGACATACTACTTCTATATAACTAATAGTAGGTTTAGTCTACTAACTATATATATATTCTTATTTAATAGGAACCTAAAGTAGTTTTTTAGGAAAAGAAGTAGAATTTGTTTAAGAACGTCTTTATAAGATATATAGAACTAGGCTATATTATTCTCTTCTTTAACTTAAATACTAATACCTTATAATAGTTCTTTATTATTTAAAAAAGAAGTTATAAAAGAGCTAGGTAGTAAGATAGATACTTTAAAAAAGCTAAGATATAGAGATTTAAGATTAGATAAAGGCTAATAATATTAGTAGAATTAATATAGATTAGAACTTATTATATTAGTAGTTAACTTCCTCTTAGTAGTTATAATATAATTACTATAAAGTAGTTAGATTAATAATTATTAATTATTAAATCTTAAAGCCTAAGAATATATAAGAGTAAGAGGAGAGAATAAGTCTTTAAGATAAAGTAGGAATTAAATTATATAAATAATAAAGAAGAGTAATATAAAGAATAAATAGCTAACTAAGAGCTATAGAAAGTATAAAGGTCAAGTTAGCTAGTTATTTACTTTCTTT
Organism: Hymenoscyphus infarciens; assembly: GCA_001414345.1. NCBI lineage: Eukaryota > Fungi > Ascomycota > Leotiomycetes > Helotiales > Helotiaceae > Hymenoscyphus > Hymenoscyphus infarciens. The sequence continues at coordinate 30,885 of LLCB01000431.1, forward strand.
GCTTTCTTTCTACTAAGAAAGGAGAGTATTATTAATTTCTACTAATAGTAGTGTATATATTAAGCTATATAATAGGTAGTATTATAAATAACTTATAAGTAGCCTTAGAAGCGATCTAGTAATTTTTATAGGTTATCTAATAATAGCTTTAATACTTTTAAAAAATCTATATATCTAAAAAAATAAAGAGGCTATTAATTAGAAGTCTACCTTCTTATTATTTTACTACTTAAACACTATATATTTACTATACCTGTCTTTTTATATAACTACTATTATATTATAAAAACTACATTATCTTACTTTAAATACTATACTAAATCTATTTAAAATATAATTCTATAACTCTTATACTATTACTTTTATAGATATTTGTTAAATATTACTTTTATACTCTTTTGCTATATTTAGTTTACTATTAAAGTAATATTCTTAAGAGGTAGTCTAGCTATTATTTTCTAGTAATCTTATATTTCTAGGGTTAGAGTAGACTTATAAAGACTCTATATTTAATTTAAGGCTAGGGTAGTAGAGTAGAAACTATTTAGTATACTAAAGAGCTTATAAATATACTACTATTAATTCGAGGCTAGGGTAGGCTTCTAAATATCTTATCTTTAATTTAGAGTTAAGGTAGGCTTCTAAATATCTTATCTTTAATTTAGGGCTAGGGTAGGCTCTTAAATATTCTATCTTTAATTCGAGGCTAGGGTAGACTTCTAAATATCTTACTTTTAATTTAAGGCTAGAGTAGGCTTTTAAATATCTTATCTTTAATTTAGAGAAGGAGTATACTTATAAGGTATATTAATATTATTATTCCTTTAATTTATAGCTATATTAAGAGCCTCTTAGTCTAATTTATTATATAACGCTTTTTAGACTAAATTAAATAGAGTACCTAGGCTATTAAGAGAGATAGTACGTTTAATAATATTTAAGCGTTATCTAAAAAGACGTTTTAGGAAATTAAACTTCTAGAAGTATTAAGAACTAATATCTACTATATAGACTTTCTAAACGCTTTTAATAGATATAAAAGACTCTTTATAGTACTATATATACTTAATAATAAATAGAGAAACCTAAGCTATTAGTAATAAATTAATAGAGAGTAGAAGAGTTATACCTTTTATATTAGCATAGAGTGTTTATATTTTATAGATTAGGCTAAGGCGATTATTATAGCTATATAAAGAGGATTAAAAGGCATAGTTTTATATATATCTATTATATATACTATAAAATTAAACGTTCTTTTCTATTTCTTATAAAAGTCTACTTATATTCTTAAATAGTACGTTTTATTTAGATATACTTAAGAATAAGGAGTTAGTGATTTTTAATTAAAAAAGGTAAAAGAGAGAGAGATAGATATTATAAGATAGTGTTTATAATAAAATTATATTTCCTAGCTAAGTCTTAGATTAGTAAGAGTTTAATATATTCTAAAAAGTATAAAAGAACTAACCTTTTCCTTTTATAATATATACCTCTAACTACTTTAAATACTCTTCTAAGTATTATATTCTATAACTTTAGATTTCTTATTATATATACTAGATTAGTATTATACTAAATTTCCCTCTACTATATATTATAAAGAAGTATAACTAAGAAAGATTTACTTTAGTTATAATTAGAATTAGAATTAAGTATAATAGATATTTTAAAGTAGATAAGATAGTTAGGCTTCTACTCGACTAGATAGGTATATAGACCTAGAGAGTAGGTATAGAGGATATTTTTAATAGAACCGCTATTTTATTATTAATAACCTATAGATAGAATATAAGAAGGTATTTTTAGAGTTAGTTTAATAGATAGAATATACTAAGTAGGTAAGTAAAGGATAATAATCGTTTACTAGCTAGTTATAGTAGGTATTTTATTTTTAAGTTAACGCTTTTTAGTAGTTTAGTAGTTATACTAATATTTAAATAGTATTATGTTTAAGTATAATAATAAATAATAGTAATTATTTAATAAGAATAAGGCGTTGTTTAATTAAAAGTAAGAGTAGCTAAGAGTGCTTTTACCTAGTATAAAAGGAATAAAGTAGCTATAATATAATAATTTACTTTTAAGTAGAACTTCTAAGAATATGTTCTAGATCTGTTTATTATATTCTAATACCTACTCTTATAAGATCTATAGTATAGTATATAATATCTAGACTACTAGCTTAATTAAGGACGTAAAGGATATCTAGTTATATATAATACTTAGTTAATATAATTACTTTTAAAGCCTTAGAATATATCCTTCTTATTATAATATCTCTAATTCTACTATTCTATTTATCTATATAGTACTACTCCTTCTTACTAGCTATACCTTATATTACTTCTTAGAATATATTATTTTAAAGGTTTTTAAGAGCTTAAGTAGAGAGGTTTGTTTCGTTTATTAGAGGTTAGATATAAGGGAACTTATAGTAAATATTAGTAGAAGGTAGTATAAAAGATAAGAGTAAGAAGTAGAAGAGATATTCTAGTAGTAGATTATATGTTTTATTCTCCTTTTTAGACTAGGTATTTTAATATTATAGTATTTTAGTATTTTAGTATTTTAGTATTCTATCTATTTATTAAGAGCTAAGTATGTTTTTTTATATCTTAACTTAACTAGATTAGAAGGATTATATAAGTACTACTAATAACTTATATAATAGTTAAGTTGCTTTCTAATAGTTAAGTTATAAAGTAGAGGTTAAGTTATAAAGTAGAGGTTAAGTTCTATACTAAAGGCCTGTTTACTATACTATAGGATATTATAGAAGAGGAAACACTTTAATACTATAGCTTAACTTCTACTAAATTTTATAATAAATATAAGTACTTAATAACATTTAATTATATTTAGAGAGATACTTATTATTTATAAGCTAGAAAATAAGAGTTACTAGTTATAGTTTTATATTACTTACTAGGTTATATACGTATATCTATATTATAAGAATAGAAGTATTTACTTCTTAAGAACTATTACTTCTCTACCTCTTATCTTTAGCTATCTTAACTATTTATTAGTTAAGGAAGAAGCGACCTAGGTATTATCTACCTTACCTCTATATCTCTTATCTAAGTAACCTTAACTACGTTATATCTTCTTCCTTCTAAGTATTACTAGCCCTAATTCGAATTACTATACTATAGTTCTTAGAATCGCGACTTTATAAGTGCTTACCTTTAAGTTAATTAAAGTTAGTTTATATCTTTTCCTTATCTTACTCTACTACTAGTATCTTAACTACTATTTACTTAAATACTAATAGTAATAATACTTACTAGTCTTAATTAACTTTATAATATATATTAGAGGAAGCTATAATATATTAACTTTCTAATAATTAACTAGATCTTACTTTCTTTTTAAGGTTTTTAAGTATAACTCTTTTTATAATATTATATAATATTATAAGATTAGAGTAACTTTAGATATCTACTTTTTATAAAAGTATTTATTTTAGACGTACTAGTATCTTATCTAAAGCTAATTATTACTTAGTAAAAATAGTTTAACTATAGGCTTAAGTATAGAAGATCCCTTTTATAAAGATATTATTTAAAACTAAGTACTCTAACTTTAAAGTTCTTAGAGATAAAAAAATCTAGCTTTAGACTTTAATTAGTAGAAGTACTATTAGATATATATATACTATTATTTTTCGGTTCCTCTACTAGAAGAATTACTTACCTTATAAGAATAACCTACTTTTTAATAAAGTAGATGCTATTTTATATAGTAGAAGAGTCTAGAGTAAGTTAGCCCTCTTAATTAATAGAGAATAAATAAAAGAGAAGCTTAGAAAATATAATACTAGTAAGGAAGAGGATAATAATAATAAAGGCTTTTTTAACTTAGCTATATTCTTAAAGCCTTTACTAGAAATAATTATAAAATTCTAAATTAAAGACTTAGAAGAATAAACCTAAGAGGAATATAAAGAGAGACCGACTATTAAGAATATATTAGCCTTAAATCTAGATATACTAAATATACTACTACTAGACTTATAGACTAGCCTAGGAACGCGAAGTACTTTAGTTATACTAACTACGCCTAGTCTAGAATCGTAGAACTCCGGCTTCTTAGAGTCGAGTATAGTAGAGTTTAAGCTAGGCGCCTTTTTAAGTAATAGTATATCTAAGCTAGAAAGTTTACCTAAGAAGAAGGTTGTTTTATAAGTGCTTATATTAAGCTTAATATACTATATAGCTAAATTTCCTTTAATAAGGAAGTTTTTATAAAACGTATAATATACTTTCTAAATCTCTATAACTTAGTATCTTATTAGACTAGGAAAATTATAAATTATAATTATTAATAATAAGACTATAGCCTAGCTCTAATAAGGCGTAGATAGTAATTTCTAGATTTTAAAGGAAATAGAGAATCTTTTTTAAGATATTATAGAAGTAAAAAATAGTTTAACTAGGTTTATTAAGATTAAGGTTAATAATAAGTAAGTATATATACTATACTACTAAATTAAGGTTATTAGATAGTTAGGATTAGAATTAGTAGGCTTAAAAGTTAATAATTTAGATAATAATAATAATATAATTAAAAACTAGAAAGATATATAGTAAGCTAGCTCTTCTTCTTTTCTTAGATTATTTACTAATAGGCTTAGCTCTTAGATAACCCTTTAAATAGGAAACTTTATTAGTTTCTACTATACTATAATTATAAAGGAGTATATTAATTACCTTTATATAATAGACCTAATTCTTAAAGAAGAGAGACCTAACTTACTATTTCTTCTAATTTAAGAAATAAGAGTATATAATCTAATAGTTAGCACGTAACTACTTTAAGCTATATACTTATAAATAGCTATTACTTTAAAGAGGATTTAGAAGAAGCTGGTAAACCGTTTACTAGCTAGATAATAATCTTAAAGTTATATATAAGTAGATTTAAGAGATTTATAAGGTAGTATATTATTTATTTATAGAAGTCTTATACTAGGTTCTCTTAGGTAGAAGAGTTTATAGAATTAAGTAAGATTATAAGGTCTTTTTTTAATAGATTTAAGTTCTACTTAGAGTTCTTCGGTCTTTCCTCTTCTATAGAATTAATAGAATATATACTTAATAGAGTTTAATAAGATTTAATAGCTTAAAGGTTATTTTTCCTTAATAGATATATAATAATAAGAGTTAATAAATCTAAAGTAGTATATTAGCTAAAAAGGTCTTTTAATAGATTTAAATAGAATTTAAAGACTCTTAGTAGTATATTAGAGTTTTTAAAGAAGTAGACTTAGTATTAATAATATAATAGAATAAAAGTACTATAATTACTATCTACTCTTATAAAGTAAGGTGTTCTAGTTATATAATATAGATAATATAGGTAATCTTAATATATTATAAGTAAGACTATTTATAAGTTACTTCTAAACTATAAATAAAATCTTAAAATATAGTTAAGATAATAGAAGCTAATTATCTATAATCTATAAAATAGTATAGTTAATAGTATTATTAAAATAAAATATAATAGTATTTTTAATTAATATATTATAATAATATTCTAATAATATATATCTAAATATATATATTTTAAAAACTTATAAATATAAAAGTCTACTTTTTCTTAAGCTAAAGCTATTTATACTTTTTAATATACTCTTCTATTACTAATTAGTAGAAATTATTTATTATAGACTAAAAAGTCTAAATTAAGTATACTAAGCGATTTTATAATAAGTATAGAGTTTAACTAACTATCTAGTTAAAAATTAGTATTTAAGAATTATTAAATATTTAAACTATATATTATATATCTACTACTATATACTAAGAATAGAAGACTAGAGATATTTAGTATATTCTACTAAATATCTTATATAAATTTTATAGAATATAATTAACTCTAAGACTTTAAATATAAAAGAAAGTCTAGTTATAACTTATTAGTATTTAATTAAAGGTTTATATTTAAAGCTTATTTAATTTAAACTAAAACTCGATCGACTATTTATTACTATAAGAGTATTTCTATTTAAGCTATTCTAAAGTACTTCTAGTATTTTAAATATTCTTTTCTTAATATTAACTTAGCTAATAAGATTAAATAATATAATTCTATACTAGAATTCTAAGTAATTAAGTACTTTAAACTAATTATATTAGTCTATTACTACTATTTTAACTAATAACTAAAAGTATTTTACTAAGATATTAATATAGGAGATAGAAAGTATATTTATTACTATTTTATAAAAATAAAAATAAGCTTTCTTTTTATCTTCTTCTAAATAAAAGCTATTAAAAGTTAAGATATAAATAGATTAAGCTTATTATAAAACTATATTTAAGAAGAGATAAGATATAAATAAGTCTTCTTCTTCTTCTTCTTCTTTTAAATAAGCTATTAAAAGATAATCTATAAATAGGTTATCTTTATTATAAAAGTAGATAACTTAATAAAAGAGATATTATAAATAAGTCTTCTTCTTCTTCTTTTAAATAAGCTATTAAAAGATAATCTATAAATAGATTATCTTTATTATAAAAGTAGATAACTTAATAAAAGATATATTATAAATAAATCTTATTTTTCTTTTTTTTTTAAATAAGCTATTAAAAGATAATCTATAAATAGGTAATCTTTATTAAAAATAAATCTTCTTCTTCTTCTTTTAAATTAGCTATTAAAAGATAATCTATAAATAGCTTATCTTTATTATAAAAGTATATAACTTAATAAAAGATAATCTATAAATATATTATCTTTATTATAAAAGTATATAACTTAATATAAGTCTTCTTTTTCTTCTTTTAAATAAGCTATTAAAAGATAATCTATAAATAGATAATCTTTATTATAAAAGTAGATAACTTAATAAAAGATATATTATAAATAAGTCTTCTTCTTCTTCTTTTAAATAAGCTATTAAAAGATAAGCTATAAATAGCTTATCTTTCTTATAAAAGTAGATAACTTAATAAAAGATATACTATAAATAAGTCTTCTTCTTCTTATTTTAAATAAACTATTAAAAGATAATCTATAAATAGGTAATCTTTATTTTAAAAGTAGATAACTTAATAA